>JAIPMN010015070.1:0-11311 GCA_020650975.1 Apostichopus californicus
TATTCGAATGTTCTACACACCTTCCTTGTAATTCGGAAATAACTTCAAAGTTCTTTATTTTCACTCTGTAAATTAATTTGGGAGAAAACTTGATTGTCTTTCATCTGTTAATATGTTTTCCGTAATTCATCAGCAAACACGTATTGCGGCTTTAACAAAACTTATGGAAAAAAAGTGTAATATTAAACAATTACAAGTTGTATTTCTTTAACTTTGCATTCAAGAGAGTGAGCCTCCTTCCCCACATGTTTATCTGGTTGCCCTGGTGATTCCAGTCCTGCTCATCATGATTCTGTTGGTGGTAATAATCAAGCGGTAAGGTGGTCATAATATTTAAATATTAAGTTGGTACTAGAGCTGAACTTGAAATGCCTGATCATTCCCTTGATTGATCTGAATTGGATTATCTGGGCTTTGACCAATGGTTGAGGTGGGACTATGAGCTGGCTGGGAGGGACCAAAGGGAGGTGGGAGGTTTGGCATCAATTCAGATAGTTTGGCAAGTCAGTGCATAGTCCAGCGTGTCCTCTCACTACAGGCATAGATATCCAACATTTCTAATAAAAGAATTGAAGTAAACCTAAAAGATCAGGATCATCTTCTTTTTTCTTTTTTTTTTGTTGGGAGGAGAGTGGGGGTGGGAGGGGGGCATATTTAACCTAAATAATTTTCCACAAAATTGTAAAGATGGTTTATGAATCATTAGGTTGTTAATGTTTCCTCCATTTTGATGCTAGTGGACAAGCCAGGGAAAAACACCTCTGTTTTCTTTTGATATTTGGAAGCACGTGCCTGTATGTCTACCCTCTCCCTTACAAACAAAGAAAATAATATAATATGATCTTCCCAATTCTTTACAGTTTTAATGTAATGCAATTGCTGGACGATTTTTTCTTTCAATTTGTCTAACAATTATTTGAATAGTATCCGGCGAAAGGTGTATAAAGCAGTAGATGAACAAGATGTTGGTTATGTTAATGCTGGTGAGTATGTTTCTAGTTAGTTCTTAAGATACTTTATCACTTAAACATGTTAACATGACTGTTAATCAGGTTTCTAGAGTTCACCCTTCACCTATGAATACCATTAAACTCTTGCGTGTCTGTGGAATCGAACCTTTTTCTTTACACGATTTGATATTTTAGATCCTTGTAGTTTTGATTCATGACCTTACCATAACAAGTGTCATATTTGAAATATTCTATCACTATATATTGATTTTTAAATCAACCACAGGGATCCTCTTTCTTTTAGTGGTAAGGAAATAATTTTTATACACTGCAACATAAAGTTGTTCCTCCCTTACTAATAGCATTTAACCAAAACCATTATGAGGTATACATAGGAGTTTGGTTGTAAACATGTAATGTTTCAGAAAAATCTCCCACCAAACAATGCACCTGAAATTAATTCCAGGAGTAACTGAGGATCCTGGAGAATACATTGCTCTAGAGGAACGATCCAGAAATACTCCAGCCCAAAAATATCAAGATCTTACTGAGTAAGAAGCTCCCACACAAGTATCAGGGTATGAGAGAACCATCCATGAAACAACTGATGCAGCACCCAAGGCTATGCCTCGTCAGGGTATTAAGAGACAGACCGACTACCAGTATGAGGATGTCAACCTTGGAGAAACATGCTCGTAAATTAAAAAGTGGTAAAAAGCTGAAAAGGGCGCCAGCAGTCCATTTGAGTCCGTCAGGGGGGGCATCCGCCCCCCCCCCCTGACTGTATGGATGCTCCGCTACTGGGTCTAATTGCTCAAGGTTTATGGAGTACTGAAGAACTTTCAAAAAGAAAAAAGGGAAAAACCCATATAATGGAATGAAGTGTAATCCAGATACATGGTAGCTTTTGCACAACACATAACAAAGGTACGTACAAAAGCTGCAGCACAAGAAGGACGGAGTCTTTTACAAAGTTTTTGTGGGACGGAGTGAAAGACTGCATGTGATGTTGTCACAAGATTAGCTGATATATGAATATGTGTTATATGAGAAAATTAAAAGTAACAAGGTGACATGCTCCATGCCTGGAACGTTTATAAGGCTTTACTAATATCGGCAAGCATTAGTGTTGTGCTTAGAAATGGCACGGCAAGGTATTGGTTTATGACAAACTTAACTTTGCCTAAGGTTTAATTGCTCAAGGTCTATTAAGTACTGAAGGAAATTTAAAAGATATGGAGAAAAACAATTCATTGTAATGTATCATTGGGTGGCAAGAAGGCAGGTTTTAGGCAGCACCAAATGCTAGATGATAATGTTTTCTCAAATATATACTTCTACAAATAAAATTTAAAAAGAAATAGATCATGAGATGTAAAGGTTATGTTGTAATGCCACAATGCACAACTACTGGAGATAAATTTTGTCATGTTTCATACTGGGAAGTTTTGAATTCTTCTTTGCATTTCAGCATTCCCTCTAATGCACTAATATTAAGATAAGTAATAAAATTGGTCTAAAAACACCAAAAGTCCTTAACTTCACAAAGAGGTGAAAGGTGAGCTGAGAACCATCCCAAAAGCCCCTTCCCAAAAAGGGCCACCTCTCACAAATAATGCACCTAAATATCTACTTAGTTCCTCCCTCCCCTCCATCACCCACCAACTGAACCTTATAGCTCAACCACTCCTCTCCCTCCTCCACCCCAAAAAGTAAATAAATAAGAACTTAACTGAGTAGAAACAAATTTTGACCACACTATACTTTTGTCTAGAATAGGACTTATGTTTTGACATCCAACATGTAAACCAATTCACTATAAATCACTACAGTACTCCAGTATTGAAGGATTAAGGCAGCTAAAGATGTTCATTTTGTGTATATTTTCATCCACAAAGCAATTACTCATCATTCATAGTGCAAGTACATCATTCATAGTGCAAGACTTTTTTGATAAAAAAAAACCTACCATGAGTATCATCATAAGTAAACAAAGGAACCTCTTTTATCTTTTTATCTAAAGTTTACTGACAAAAGCTACACAACACATTCTGGATTGAAAGTCAAAACTGATCTTTTATTTCACATGTTGAACAAAACTTGATGATGACAGGAGTTTTGGAGATAATTTTTGCATAATTTCTCATGTAATCAACACAGTGGTAAGCACTCAATTTATTGGCAAACTCACTGTTTAAAGGGGCATAAGTACCTAACAGTAAAACATTTTGAAACCAACATAATGATAACCTACATTCTAATACGGAAACCATACAGATCCGAAAAGTCAGAGTTACTTACCTGCAAATTCTCCTCGCCGTTCCACAAGGGCAGAGAAAATCATTGATTGAAGCTAGATGAGAACGAGTTCAACCGAATTCTAACGAAGATGTGTCGTTGCACTATATAAGGAAGCTCTAATACCATATACGGCAATTCTCGGTGATCAAGATCATGAATAATTCATGTTTTAACGTGAGCTTCGTTATTGGAAACGACTCGGCTTATTTCCGCGCCATCTCCGATTTGCCACTTTCGGTTTGTGCATCGGATTCGTGAAAGTTGCGCAATAACGGTCGTTTTCGGCGAGGAGAGTTTCCACTGCTAAGATGTTTGAGGAATACACAGGAGTTTATATTAACACTCTCGGAGCTAGCAAACCAATAACACCAATGAAAATGACTGAGTATAAGACTTTCATGGGTAGAGAAAGGTCATTAGTGAAATCGTCCAACAGTATACGGTGAGTAGTAAGTTTGTTTTCTTACCCATGCAGCTACAGGTCCTTCTGGTATTATTATAACTTACTTCAGGATCTGCTTACCTTACTGTGACTCAACTCACAGAATGTTACTACCAAACTATAGGATAAACCATCATGCAGCACCAGACTTAGCCCACCTCTAGCAACAACCAGTACAGTGTACATGCAGTATACAAGTCCTTTCATCGGAACTAAAAAGTTTTGTACTTTTTCACAAGAACTAACTTGTTTGTAGTGTTTTCCTTCACTATGAGGAATATTACTTAGAAGCTTTGCTGTTAACATGATGATTTTAGAATAGATCTACCAAGAAATGGACATAAAATTAATTTCAGGAGTAAGTGATGATCCTGAAGATTACATAGCTCTAGAAGAAATACTCCAGCCCCAATATATCAAGATCTTATTAAGAAAAGAAGTTACTTTCTCAATTATTTACCCTGCATCCATCAAAATGTGAATTATTTCAGTTTGTCGGCAGGACTTATTACGAGTCATTCACACAACGGTGTATAGACAGATCATCGCTTATACTAGTGTAGCTGGCTGCATATGAAGTTAAACAAAATTACTTTCTGAATTAAGTATCAAATTATATTAGTGAAAAAAGTAAATCCTGTTTAGGTCGCAAGTGGACTCTGGGACATCTTTTCTTAACCCTTTGTGGGTTCGTCAGCTTTGATATGAAAAAATTCTACTTTTTTTAACAAAGAATTGATTGTGGAAATTATTTGAAGGATTGTGAAGTAATTTTGAAATACATTGAATTCTTATGAAAAGAATTGTTAAGAATTGTTATGACTAGGCAGATTGCTGCAACTTGAAGATTTTAAAACGGTTACATTGTGAATATGTGTACCTGGGTGAGATTAATAATGGTTATATTTGTTCACTCTCTTTAGTAAGAGTACTAAAATGTATTGTCTTTGGTACAAATTTATAAACAGGTACTATGAGCAATTGTAGAAGTTTACTTATAAAGCAGTAGTTAATATATTCTGTTGGTGAATATGGGAATAATATATAATATGACCTGACTTTGATTAGACGATCTATATTATTGTGTAGTTAATTTAACCAGCTGATGATCAGATGTAGTAATGGTTAAAGTTAAACCTGAAGATAAATATGTTAAAAGTGTTAGTTTGATGTGACTAAAATTAACAGAACAGACTGTGTTAAAAGTTGTTGTTAGTTTACCTAGCTGGATACCAGGTAGTATAGCATCGTCTTTACCAGATGCTTTTGAGATCAAGTCAAATCAATGTTATATTCCTTTCTGTTTGGTACAATGAAGACTTTATAAAGTGTATTTTACTACATATTAGTGTCATACTTTAACTGAGGTTGAAGCAAGAGAAGAACACTACAACTGGTTTCTGATCATCGTGTCTTCTTGATTGCTTTAGTTTCATATCCTTGTTCTTTTGATTGCTTTAGAAATCAAACTTCTTTTGTTTTCCTGCATCAGGCTCTCAAAACAGGACAGCAACACCCTTGGACTGCAGCTGTAAAGTTGCAGAATAAACCAAAGAATTTCTTCAAGGCTCTCTTGCCATGTAAGTTTAACATCATAATCTTGTTTCATTAGAGTTATATTTCATGTTAACAGGTTATGTGACATGTTTGTCATTTCTAGAGTGTTCATGATGTTTATCTTCCTCTTAAAGCAATTACGTAATATTCTATCAAAATTTTCTCAAGAATACCAAAGATTAGACTTAAGAAATGAAGTTTCCTTCCAATGACAAAAACTTTGCGTGTGACAGTAATATAAGGATGAAAGGTGTGGATGTTTTGGAATCGTTCTAAGAATCTTTGCAGGGATGTACTGCTGCAATCTACATATGTTGTTATGATTACCATTTAATTCTACTATTTTACCAAGATGATCATTCAAGAGTTAGGCTGGATACAGATGGTAGTGATGTTAGGTCTGACTATATCAATGCCAGTTTTATCAAGGTAATTCTACTGCAAAATATAGCTGCTGCTTTTAAACAGTCACATGGAGGGAACTCTTTCTGCTGCTCTATATCCTAGCTGCTTTAGATAATTCTGTAAAATAGCTGCCATAGAAATGTTAACAGAGTGTCTCAACTACATACGTTATTATGCTGTTTAATGCTAGTAGAGACTTCATGGAGCTCTGTTGTTGTAAGAAAGAGTTGCTGTTTGGTTCCACTAATTCTATTTTAATTCCATCTTGAAATAAGTTTAGTGATTGGTTAATAACAAATCATGTACAGTAGCCACTACAACTGGCTTCAATGTAAAAGAAAAACAATTAAGTCTAAAACATATTATTCCTCTCATACAAAGAAAGTTATCAATCATTTGATAAATCTTCCTTGCTGAAAGAATTAATGTAATTTATTAGTGCCCATGTGTTTTATCAGAGTTAACATCTTGTTATGAGATAGAAATTAATTCTTTATTAGCAATTTCATATGTGATTGAAAGACAAAAAGAGATGTAGGATAACTGGCCATCAATATATTAGCAATGTGTAACTTGTTTACTCTTCAGAATAGCTACAGATTTTGCAGCAAAATTTTCCTTTTCAATATAAAAAACATTTTTCTATCATTACACTCCTTTAGTGATTATACTTAATAAAGTTAACCTGGTTCGGGTTAATGTCTTAATTTTTATTTGTCTTAAATATCTGACATTGCCTCTCTGCAGGTAGACTGGTGATGGGCTGAATTAATACCATGTTGTATGTTTACAAGTCACTGTTGCAATTTGGCTTTGTTATAGTCCACAGATGTGATTGAAATATGTCATACATACATAATTACATTTTCATTGCCTAGAAGTTTGCTATTATAAAACACAATATGGTGGTATTTCTGGTTGCAATGTATTGCTTTGGGTACAACAGCTATTATTGCAAGAATTATGGGTTAATCAATGGTCTACCATGCGTTTATCTCAGGGTAATGCATGAACAGGGATATAACTCTATCGCTGGATGCACTCGGCCTACAGCTCTTGAGTTCATTGCCCTGCAATAAATGCAGGGTACTGGTAGACGGTTAACTAACCCTGTTCATTAATACAAAGCACTAAATAAATGTTAATTTTCCTCTAGAATGTTACAATTTAATAAAAACAATTTGAAGGAAAATAACCAACAGCAAGGTCTCAAAACATGCACAAATAAAAAAACAAGAATGACAATAATTAGCCATAGATGCATTGAACAACACTATTTTGTACAGCATAACGATCTGATGCAAGGGCATACTATGCCTGTGTCCAAGCATAGCATATGAACATGAATTGACACTATGGCTTTTGTACACATGGATACTTAGTA
This sequence comes from Apostichopus californicus, assembly GCA_020650975.1. Classification (NCBI taxonomy): domain Eukaryota; kingdom Metazoa; phylum Echinodermata; class Holothuroidea; order Aspidochirotida; family Stichopodidae; genus Apostichopus; species Apostichopus californicus. The sequence continues at coordinate 7,040 of JAIPMN010015070.1, forward strand.
TACTGTACTACACAATATACTTTGCTAATCTATATAGTTAATTTTGGTCATGAACACCTGAACAATTCCATCAAGAAAGTTCTAAAACAAACAGCTAACGTTTGTGTAGTGCAACTGCTTTAATATTCTTTCTTTAGCTTAGTGATCATTTTGCCAAGGGGTGTTAACACCGAAGGAACTTGCTGCTATATCATACTTTGTTTGCCTGAACTAGCTTGGGCAGAAAGCTGGGATCTGGATTAAGCTTAAGGAGATACTGTACCAATTCTATTTTCAACGTCTATTAATCTGCCATTGATTTTACCCTGCATTATCCATAGGTTATGCAAGGTCAGCTGATATCAACAGGCCAATCAGATTTGAGAACATTTAACAAGTATGAATGAATAAGGCTCTATTATAATCCCGGTGGAAGTTGACATGTTTCCTGCAGATAGAAACATTAAATCTCTTAATATACTGGTATGAGGGATGATAAATACAGCAAATAGCATAGAGTAGAATAAATAAGTACTTTACATTAAATAAGTGACTTACGTGTATACAAGGGTGTGTATACTTATTCCCTGTGTAATGTATGCCTTAAACATGAATTTAGAAAAAAAAGATCAATAGAAACCCATTGTTATTTTGATTTATATGTGAAGTAACCCACATGTGACAGGACAGCTACCATTTATGTTTGATGTGAAAGGTGTGCACTATAGTTATTTGAAATGTCCATAACAGAAAATTGTAATCTCATAGCTCAAATCTTGCCATTACTAATGATCCTTTAGTGGACTAAGGAAACAAAACTGAAGAAACCTATTCTGTGTGTGTAGGGAGGAGGGGTGGTGCCAGACTACATTCACACTGATATACAAGTAATTGCTGTCAAATATGTCCACTACCAAACCAGAGATATGTTATTGTCGCTCACATAGAAAGGGATACGTTGGTGAGGATATGCCAACAGTAATACTATAGCTGTTTTAGCTTCACTGCTTAGACCTCGATCAGAATTTAAACTGGTTTACAATTAGAAAATAACTAAGTATTTCAAATTTGTGTAGCATTTTCGAAAGCTCTCAAATTTCTTCTCATTGAATAAGATGTGTATAAAACTGCAATACATCTTTACTCATTACAGAACCACCATGGGAAGGTCTCGTTCATAGCAGCGCAAGGTTTGTATAGATCTTTATTATTTAGCATTTGTGGGAATAACTGTTCTGAATAGATTGATCGCTTGTTAAACATTCATTCTGAGCTTGTACTCTTTATTAGACAAACATCAGATATGACTAGATGTTCTTCTTAAAAGACTTGCTTGAATTGTTTCCTGGGTTAAATAGCCTGTTTTTTACAGCACAAACTGTGTCACAAAATGTATCTGCTCATTTCCTGTAAAGTTAGATACATAGATTCTGAGCTATTTTTGACAAATGCTTGTTAAAAATCGTAAAGTAATCATCTACAAAACTTGTGGTTTTAATTGAGTAGATTGGAAAGATAAAGTGCCCGAACATTCTTTTCATTAGAAAAAATATATGATATAACCAAAGAGCTGTTATAATGAAAGCAATATGTTTTAAGGTTTTGTTCTTGATGCTTTCTTGCCCCTGTCATAAAAGTCAGGATAATATCATTTGTCATACCCTCTGTTAGTAAATTCAGTGTTGATGAGCAACAGAAATATTTCTGTACCTGTTTCTTTTCCTATAAGCCACTATTTTATCCAATGTTAATGGAAATAAGTTGACCCACCTTTTTATTACTGTTATCTTCAATATTGGCTCTTTTAAACACTTTAAAAAACAGCCTTTTTGTATATTTCTTGATGGAATGCTCATGTGGGCTGACAATAGTTTTGTCTGCTTTTCTCCTGCCTTCTTGTAGGACTGTCTATTTCTACAATGAAGTGATTCCTTTTGTGTGGTTACTTGTGATTATTTCTTTAGAATAGTACTTGATAAAATAAGGAAATGTTGTGTTAGTTACTGGAAGATTAAAGTTTAAATCATCTCCATAACCAGCTGTTTTTTTACATTTTTTATGTTCCTGTGATATTTCTTACATTTCTGAAGGACCGAGGGAAGGTACAAAGGATGATTTCTGGAGGATGGTTTGGAAGGAAGATGTAGAGACAATAGTAACGCTGGTAGATAAAGATGGAACCCAGCAGGTAAACATTACATGGATTGCTATATATATGTAAGGAGTAAATGTTAAATGATGAAAACAAACCAAGCAACAACAACAGCATTAAAAGAGAGATGTGTTGAACCGCACGAACATTGTCAAGAACATAGCAGATCAATATGATGTAACATGTTTGCATTTCTGTGTAATTTTTTACTTTTATTTCAATAACAGCATTCTAAGGATGCACAATACTGGCCAAACAAGGTCAATACAAGCCAGAAATATGGTGCTATCACAGTACTGTTGATGGAGACAACAGCTTTCAAAAGCTACATACTCAGAGAAATGAATGTTATCAAGGTATGACTTAATATTTTACTCTGCTGACATGATGAATATAAATCAAACTCATATCCACAAAAGAAAACTATATATCTCATTTGTCTGTGAGTATTTAGTACTAAGGTCAAGTTGGTTAGTAAATAAACTTAGGTCACATTAATATGAAGTGATTGTTTGCCATATTATGTTTATGTTTGAACAAATGTCATTAGAAAATTCACAGAGGCTTTTTCATCAACATTTGATATTTATGTATTTAACCAATTTTTTAATACAATAATAAAACTAGGTACAAAAAGATATGAGTTAATGCTTAGAATAAATATTACCATCTTAAGTGCTTATAAAATATCTTAACACTCAAAAGGATAGAAACTATCTGTAATTCTCATGGAACCCTTATTGTGTCAAAGTCTTTTTCTAGAACAAAGATATTTGTGTTTTCAATTAGCTGGGTGTGAATCATCTTTCAAAATGAAGTGAAGATATTTCAATGCTTGCACCTAGTAAAGTGTAGAAATGGCAGACCTGTGCCAATAATGTGCTTAGCACTCCTAATTGTAGATTCTACTTGACTAAGATTATTTTCACTTTAATAACCAAAACAGATTATAACATTCAATTTTGATTGCATGACAGCATGGCAATTGTATAATTACGGTTCAATATTATGTGTTAAAATATTCAGAATAAAGAGATAGTTTTATTAAGTAACCAGTGTTGCTGTTGTTTTATTCTCCTTTCCACACTCTTAATCACAATAAGATGCTTGCTTGAATTGTTATACATTGTACGATATAGCAGCATTAGAACCTTACTTTGTTAAGATGCCGTCAATTAGTTGTCAATATTGACCGACAAACCATATTCTAATCCTTGATGGCTATGAATGTGTATAAAAGACACTGCGGGGCATTCATACCCCGCACTGTGTTTACTCTGATGAGTTGTAATTGTACAGCTTAGAAGAAGAAGTTTCACACCAAGATGATAACCAGATGAAAGTAAGAAGACTAAATTGAAGGAGGGGATTGATTTGGTGTCATTACACTGTGATTATAACTTCAGATCATTTAACAACATCAAGCTGTTTGTTTCATTAGTCTTTGACCTCTTGAGTTAAAATTATTTAAGAATCATATACATTTAAACAATGTAATTCTCCATTGTTTTATTTTTGTGCAATGCGTAGCATTGTTATTTAAGAGAAATGAATGTTTTCATTGTAGTACTATATCTACTAACCTAAACATTTGGTCTGATTTTATTGATTACACCTGTTATATGCAAAAACAGCAGTCATGCTGATGCAGTCAAACAGCTCTCAGAATGCACACCCTCAGAAAATGAATGGCAAATATCTCTGATGTTATAGATAGCTATGTATAGGGTGTAACTAGTTAATAAAAAGCACTTAAGGAGGAAGCAAATGTTTATCATTTTACAATTTCTTTAAATTATTGTACCCCTTATTAGATACTTAAACAGTTGAACTAAATTACATCATAATAGTGTACTCGAGTTACTTGTGTTGTAGAGGAGCACCATCTACATAATCAGAGGCGTTATTTCTATTTGATTTAAATAATAGGTTGATTTATTGACTGACTTTAATTATTACTTCCTTAATTCTGTCATTTGTTATTCTTGTTTTGTCTCTCATGATGATGAAGAGAATGAAAGAAGAATATTTGACAGTGAATGAATTAAGATTTTATTTGTTGCCATCCCACATGGCTGTGTTGTTTACCATAGATCTGTTAAGAATCATGGAATACAATATTGACTATTTGTTGCTTCACT
>JAIPMN010015072.1:0-22607 GCA_020650975.1 Apostichopus californicus
TGTATTAATGTGTTTACTGATTCCTGTTTATAAATATTTATATTTATATTGGAAAATAAATAAATGAAAAAGAAAAAAATACAAGATATATAGTAGTCATTTACTTGCAGACACCCTCAAAGTTGTCAACCAAAGTTAAATTTTTTCAACTATTTTTTTTTTTTATCAACAGTGAACCTTTCATTTTGCATGAAGGAACAGTAATGCTAATAACTGGTTGGTAATAATCAAACACCCATTGCATCCAGCTCAAGAACTGAAATTGAAAACATTGGTCAAAAATGGAAGAAAAACAGACAAAATCTTGATACCATCTGTAGTATGATTTCACAAAATGGATAAATATTTATGATGTTACCATTCTTTGGTTGTGTGCAAGATCCTTCTTCATAATATCCACCAACAGTTTTTGCCTTTGTTCCGCATCTCCAACCTACATTTGTCCAAAAATAAAAACAAAGAGGAATGTCCACATGAAAAGATATTCTGAGCTTTCTTCAACTTCAAACTAACAAGTCAGAGTTTACAGTGGTCACAATGATCAATAAATTAAGCCTACTCTACATATAGCCCTGGGATGGACCCCAGAAGATTCAAGAGCAAGAGGAGAGCCTAAAACAATATGGCGGAGGACAGTAGAGAAAGAGAGGAGGAGAGCAGGCTGGAATAGTTGGATCGAAGCCAGGACAGCAGCAGCAAACAGGAAGAAGTCAGTAGGGAAGATGTCTCGGCCTTGTGTGCCTCTTGGCACAGAGAGCGTTAAGATTAAGACTCTACAAATTCACATTCTAGGAAGTTTGCAAGCCAAAAATGATCACCCAATGATGAAACAGAAGTACAAGATATGATGATGCAAGGTAAAATCTGATACTTTCTCACTCGAGGTGACAATTATGATTTTAAGAAGCTATATAGGAGAACTTGGAAAGATGGTTTTAGATGATGTTTCCTCTTTGGCTATAGGAACATGTTTTAATACCATACATGTACGACGATAAAATTTGAACTCTTATCCTAACTTTTCTCACAGATTGAGGAAACACTTGTCTTTCACTGAAGTTTTCCCTGGACATCCAGCAATTCCATGTATCCCATACTCAAAGGATAGAAATTGTTTATGGAATGAGACATTGACAAACCAATGAGAGATAGAAGTCATTTATAGAATCAGACATTGAAAAGCCAAAGAGAGAAAGAAATGAAAAGAGTCACAATGAAGATGAATTCATGAAATTCTACTAAATATTTGATTAATTACAACTGATTTAATAGATATGATATTCTGAGTATTGCAAAATTTCCCATTGGTCATAAGTTCTGGTCAGAAACAGCAACAGTTATTAATATGTCTGGCATTGCTGTAATCCTTTCCTATCCCGCTCCCTCTATCCCCCCCATCCTTTCCCTTCTTCTCCACATTTTTCCATGTTTCAGTCTCCTTCCCCCCCTGTTCTCTTCCTCTCCTGCCCTGCACTCTGCTATTAAACTCTATTCTCCCCTCTGACTTTCTTCTTCTGCTGCTGGTCCCTCCCTCCTCCCTATCCCCTTTCAGTATTTACCCTCTAGAGGTCATGTCTCAATTCTCTTTGTCCTTCTCTATATTTCGTTGATCCCTCCCTCCTTTCCCTTTCTTCACACCCTGATACTTAATCCCTTACCCCTCCAGCCCCCTGTTCTCTCCCTTCTCTCCCTTTTCCATCCTCTATTAGTGATTGTCGTTACCTTCTTCTGCATCTTGTTGTGCTTGCTCTGTTCTATCCCTAGTTTGGTCAGTTGCTCCACCTGTCTCAGCTGTTTGGTCCACATAGAATGGGCAGTTTCCGGGGAAACGTGTAAAAAAGGGAACTCGTTCAGCAGTACAGGTAACACTTCATCATCGCCGACGGTCACTGTGAAGAGGAACGAAGAAAGTGACGGGAAAACCTTGAGCTTGTATTAATCAGTACCTTTCATATGAACTAATCTTTAATTAATCATTACTTGGTTTTAATCGACCATTGTTCCTGCAGAATAATAAACAATAAGGAACGAGCAGGTTTAATTTCCCTAATAGATAACCTGCAAAGAACATAGTTTTTTTTTCCCCAATCAATTTGAATAAGATGGAAGTCCTAATTAAGTTCTCACTGGAAATTTGTATCGCACAAACATGCAATGATCCAAAAAGTCAAACTGAAACCATCCAATAAGTCCAGATAAAAAAGGTTGTGATTGTCATAAGTTTACAAAAGAAGCAATAACAAATTAAAAAAAATACTATAACAAATGTAAGAAACATAAAATATTTGCGAAGTACGTAGGAGTGATGCTCTGTCAGTAAGCTGAAATGATACCTTTGAGACAATTAATTATGTATGCATATCGAGGTGAGGAATCCCTTTGGGGAGAGGATTATCATTTTGAAAGGAGGGTTTGCATAACCAACTAACGTCATTTCCTATGAGCCCCAGAGCAATGAGCTTTAAAGCTCATCAAGTTGGATCGGTTGCAACCTGCCTTTTGGGTTCATTTGTGACTAATTTCTTATTCTCACCGAGCCTAGAACTGATTGAAATCTTGACTCGTTATTGGCCATCCATCCGTCTATTCTTATCTTACATATCTTATCGTGTGACAACTACTTGGACTCTCTTTATGAAAGCCTCCCTTACTCATTTCAATCTTCACGATCTAAACATGTTTGATGAGGAAGAGACATTACCGAGAGCTTCAATATTTAGGATTGAGCATTTTTCCATCTCCAAATTCCATCTCCGTTCTTCAGACAAAAAGTCAGCTATCATCAATCAATAAATCATACTCTGTCGTAGACAACTCTCTAATGAACTATTTGCCCCCAAAATATTTTCCATTTCAATTGGTATTTTGTCCTGATACGTAGAAACTTCTATCTGTGAGGTACAATTCTTCCACTCATTTATTTTATAACAGAAGATAAAGAGTTTCAGTGTTGTATCTGTGTCTTTCCATTCTCCAGCCTCGACAGGTCAATGACACTTGTATTTTCATATGAACACTTACAACGTTTTTGCCTTCGGAATCGTGGACTGGGGCTGCGCTTACGTTTTGCCCTTTGACCTCTCCATCCACCTTGTCCACCAGTAGCGTGAGGTAACAATTTCGTAGAATATTTCCCGGCGGGTCGACTAATAGAAGTCTTTGGCTTCTTCAGTACTTTTCTTTTGTATTCTTGGTCCTGTGGGATTTATGAAATGAAAAGAATTGCAAATGCTTTTATTACATCTTCTTTGCTACTCATAAATATTGGAATACTTACTGACATTAAGATTGACTGATGTATGTAGAGATTATGTATTGTTTATCACAGTAGACACAACTTCTTAACATAAGAGACACTTGTTAAATGTACAAAGGAAGATGAACACATGTTAAAGTTTAAGAAATCACTTTGGGTGTTCTGGGATTATTTCCTTTCTTAGTTGGGCAATTCTAAACATAGTTTGACAATAAATAAAAAATATACATTGTAAGATACAGTATCATCTCAGAATATCAACTGTAATGATCAGGGTAAACTTAAATTAATGCTTGTTGCTTGCTACTTTATTTTATTCCATAGCAGGTGAATACCTATGATATGTTAACACATTACATGATTGTTGCATTAAAAAAGCACTTATCCACTTTACACAGAACTAAGGCCTGATATAAAGTAGCAGTCTCTCTATAGCATAAAGCAGAACTCTTACTGTAGCATAAAGAAGCAGTCCATCTATAGCATAAAGCAGTCTCACTGTAGCATAAAGTAGCAGTCCCTGTATAGCATAAAGTAGCAGTCTACTGTAGTATAAAGTAGCAGTCTAACGGTAGAATAAAGTAGCAGTCTAACCGAAGTATAAAGTAGCAGTCTCTCCGTAGAATAAAGTAGCAGTCTCTCTATAGCATAAGCAGAAGTCTCTCTATAGCATAAAGCAGAAGTCTCACTGTAGTATAAAGTAGCAGTCTTACTATAGCATAAAGTAGCAGTCTCTCTATAGCATAAAGTAGCAGTCTCTCTATAGCATAAGCAGAAGTCTCTCTATAGCATAAAGCAGAAGTCTCACTGTAGTATAAAGTAGCAGTCTCACTATAGCATAAAGTAGCAGTCTCTCTATAGCATAAAGTAGCAGTCTCTCTATAGCATAAGCAGAAGTCTCTCTATAGCATAAAGCAGAAGTCTCACTGTAGTATAAAGTAGCAGTCTCACTATAGCATAAAGTAGCAGTCTCTCTGTTGCACTCTCTCTTTAGCAGCCTTTCTGCTACAGCTACTCTCTAACAGTCTCTCAGCAGCACTCTTACTGTAGCACTCTCTCTATAGCACACTATAGCAGTCACAATGTAGCAGGATATGTCTAGAGCAGTTCCTATTGGCAGCACTGTAGCAGTACTGTAGCAGTCTCTCAGCAGCACTCTCTATAGCACACGAAAGCAGTCACACTGTAGCAGGATATGTCTAGAGCATTTCTGTTTTGGCAGTACCGTAGCAGTCTCTCTGTACCAGTCTCTTGAGAGCAATCTCTCTCTTGCTGTCTCTCGGTATAGCAGTCCTCCTAGCAGTCAATTTCCATGTAGCAGTATTCTTAAATGCAGTAGTCTTCCATAGCCTTTTCTCTGTAGCTATCCCACTATAGCAGGACACGTCACATCGTAAACACATCAACTTCCTGATACAAAACGTCCATGATTCGGAAACAAGCTTACCTGCTGTTTGACTAATCTCTTGCGAGTAGCTCCTTGTTCTTCCATTTCCCTTTGAAGTTCCTTTAAGCCAGCAGAGTAGAGAAACTGCAAAGTCTAAGTAGAAGAGATGGTGACGAGAATTCAAAAAGATTGTTTTGATTATTAAATGGTTTTTTCAATAACATTTATTGTAATAAATGAAATGGAACAAATATGATATCAAGCTTGAAGTGTTGATAATGTTTTGCATCTGGAACTTTTTTCCTTTCTTCTTGCTGTCGATTTTGAAGCATTTTGGACTTTAGTCTACACTCTAAAAAATATATTGGTGTTTTTATTCTTTTTTGAGGATTTGCAACTTTTTAAAGGATATGCTGCAAAATAGACATTGATTAGATGGGTGCACTTTTAGTTCTATATAGTGAAATCAATTTATGTGTTTACAACTCATCTCAAATGAACAGGGGAGATTCATTCATAATCTTAATGTTAGTACTTTGCTAGAACAGAGTGACACCCAATAACACATAACTCAAGTCCATGGTGACAATATTGTCAAACTCATCATTTACTCAAACTCAAAGGGTGACTTCCAGGGTTATTAAACCCCACCCCCCCCCCAGCCACAAGATTTGAAACAGCATCACACCATAACTACATCCTTTTATAATTCCATGGGTGACTTGCAGGGTTATTGCCCCCGACCCCCCCCCCCCCCCATTTGAACCAACATAACAACATAACTAAAATAATACCAAGGCAGCTTACAAAATAAAGAAGGAACCTTTCACAACTCCTAGAGTTCCAATTATATATCTCCGTACACTTTGAAAATGTAATAATACATACAAGACACACAATGACGATAATAAAGCTCGTGACATTGTCCAATTAATGTCTGGGCTTTTTCTCGCAACAAATTTTCAGTACATACCTGTCTAAGATACAACTCTCAATTGCCTTTAATTCAACAGAATTTTAAGCAGAGCACAACCTTTTGTTTCCATTGCCACAGAGACTGCCAACTATCAACTGATCAACTATCCAACTGTGAAGCAAGAAATCTACACCCTCCTCTTGCTAATCCAATTATCTACTTCATTATATGTACCAACATAACACGTAACAACTGCTTGCCGATGTGTTGAGAGGCTTCAAATTATCTAAAACTTTAATCATATGTACCTCAATCTTAAAAGCTGCAATTTTCAAGAGTCATTAGCTAACTTTAAACCACTTTTGCTACTTCCTAGAAGACGGTCTTACTTTTCTTTCAATATCGTGGACTTTTTTTTCTTTTCCAATCTTTCGTCTGATTTTACCCATCGTTCCCTTCGCCTGTGAATCCAACGCATCTTCAAATCTAACCCTGGGTGGGGATCGACCTTGTAGGAGGCTGCCAGAAACTGGAGACTTTGGAGCCCCTTTTCTGCGAAGGCATCTTGTTTTTTTCTGACGGAAGTCTGCCTTCGGAGATGTTTGGTAATCAATGATGCTGTCGCTGTGAATCGCAACATCTGAATCGGAAGCATCATCATCATCTTCGTCATCGCTAGAGGACAGTCTAGCCCTTCAGGGAGAATAAAAATAATGTAACATTTAAAAAAAAGAGGCTTACTAGTCCTTACATCAGGTTATATCAGGTAACCCTATCCGACGTTTTCATTACCTCAGATCGAAAACAGAACAAACTAAATTGGCTCTCAAGATTAAAGTCACAAATGAATTCTAGCAATGTGTGAGGAACATACTGTACTACAAAACCCAACCAACTGTTTTTTCATTAACCATTCAAGCATGTTTCATGAATTGCCAGTCCTTCACAATGGCCATTCTGATTGTGATGCCAGTCACTGGCCATCTGAATTCCATTATCTTTAGGCTTGTTAAAAGCGGACACACAAACCCAACCATCACCTTCAGCTTAGATGACAGAGATCTTCACAAAGAACAGCTCCCTCAAACAGCTAAGAAAACATCTTGCTCCATTTGGGAGATATCCTACTTCAAAAGTCAAATCTGAGAGTTGCCATATTGTAAATTTATCTGTGATGTCATAATGCCAGTAGGATCGGAAACCTTTTACTTTCACTCTGTTTTACTTTTCCCATTTTCCAGGTAGAATGTTACGGGTGTCACAGTTGCAAACTCCATTACAGACAATAAACGTTGTAATTAAAACAGGAATATAAGAACTGAAGCACTTGTGGCTTCATGATGTCAAATTAAACTTGATCAAGTCTCCAGCTATGTGTTAATTATCATTAAATCTGTTATTTCTCCCAAAAGGAATAAGATTTTTCTTAGCTGTTTAGGGAAGTTGGTCAAGACCGTTATCTCTATCACACAAATCAATAGTGACTGTTGAGATTGTGTCTCCTGAGGTCATCATCTTCAAGACAGAAGGTGACCATTAGTTTAGAAAAAGCGGAGGTATTATTGACCATCTGAAAGTTATATGAACTTATGCACGATTAGTTAATCAGTGTTGTCTGCTTTTCTATACCTCTTTGCCACAGTAGGTTCCGCACACATAAAATATAAACCAAACTGTGGTATCTGTTTAACGATAATTAATACTGTCAACATCAGACATGGAGACTTCTCTCCTCATAGAAGATAATAATTCTATAAACAAATCTAAAAGGATTAAAATGTCACTTGCAGTATTAAAACACAGAAACAAATAAACAAGTGGCATTTGACAGAATCCAGAACAAATATTCCAAACTTGCCTTAAATTTGAGAGTACAGCAAGCTTGGCAAGTGTTTCTTCATCTTCTTCTTCATCCTGGTCTTCCAAGCGAAAAGCGACCTTACGCTCCGGGGGCTGCTGCTGGGACTACCGAAAGAGTTAGAAAAGGAAGGAGCTAAACATGTCACCTGGATAAACGGCTCAAAAAACATAATACAGCATGAAATGTTTATCAATAAATAACCACCTTAAGTCATGTTTTTTAATAATACAATCAACAACTGGAGAAGAACAGATCTGATCAACAGCTAGAACCAGCCAGCTATCAATCAAACCGTGTGCAGGGTTAAAGGACAGATCTGATCAACAGCTAGAACCAGTCAGCTATCAATCAAGCCATGTGCAGGGTTAAAGGACAGATCTGATCAACAGCTAGAACCAGTCAGCTACCAATCAAACCATGTGCAGGGTTAAAGGACAGATCTGATCAACAGCTAGAATCAGCCAGCTATCAATCAAACTATGTGCAGGGTCAGAGAACAGATCTGATCAACAGCTAGAACCAGTCAGCTACCAATCAAACCATGTGCAGGGTTAAAGGACAGATCTGATCAACAGCTAGAATCAGCCAGCTATCAATCAAACCATATGTAGGGTTAATAGCCAGATCTGATCAACAGCTAGAACCAGTCAGCTATCAATCAAACCATGTGCAGGGTTAAAGGACAGATCGGATCAACAGCTAGAACCAGTCAGCTATCAATCAAACCATATGTAGGGTTAATAGACAGATCTGATCAACAGCTAGAACCAGTCAGCTACCAATCAAACCATGTGCAGGGTTAAAGGACAGATCTGATCAACAGCTAGAACCAGTCAGCTATCAATCAGGCCATGTGCAGGGTTAAAGGACAGATCTGATCAACAGCTAGAAACAGCCAGCTATCAATCAAGCCATGTGCAGGGTTAAAGGACAGATCTGATCAACAGCTAGAACCAGTCAGCTATCAATCAAACCAAGTGAAGGGTTAAAGGACAGATCTGATCAACAGCTAGAAACAGCCAGCTATCAATCAAGCCATGTGCAGGGTCAGAGGACAGATCTGATCAACAGCTACAACCAGCCAGCTATCAATCAAGCCATGTGCAGGGTTAAAGGACAGATCTGATCAACAGCTAGAACCAGCCAGCTATCAATCAAACCAAGTGATGGGTTAAAGGACAGATCTGATCAACAGCTAGAACCAGTCAGCTATCAATCAAGCCATGTGCAGGGTTAATAACCTTTAATATGTAAATCAGTCCAGAGTTGAAAGTAATTTACTACCCACCACTCCCTAACCATATGACACCATCATAGCATCCCCGTATGTTGACAATTTAAGAGACCAAAAAGAGTAAGTTTCCACTGTTTCAATTTATTCCTTTCCTTTCATATTTTACCTTTGCCCTCGTTTTGGATGGTCCTGGTTCTCTTCTGCCCTCTGTTTCAACGCTTTTGCTTTTGCGGTGATTCTTCATATGAAGACTTCTTTCATCAGCTGTTCTCTCCGATCGTTCAAGGTTGTCATTGTCCCAGGATCTAGACTTTGCAATCTGTCGATCTCTTTTCATCTTTGCGTCGCAAGTGTTAGCATCTGCTGCTTTCCTGTCTCTGGGCACGTTCTTCCCACTACGAGCACCTAAGCATGGGGCCATGTTTTCTTGTTTAGCCTTTTTCTTGGACTGCTCTCTTGGGTGCTTGGCAGGTGGAGTCAGGGAGATAAAAGCATCTCGGCTGGGGTAATCCTTCTTCACTATTCCATGAAATGTAAAAAAAGAAAACAGCAATGTAAGTTCCATCCTGAATTTAACAATTTCAGCTCTCCACTGAGGAGGCTGATATACTTACAAATAAATCGCAGAGTGATGAAATTCTTAACAAAAGGAACACTGACAAATAATAAAGCAACCATTCTAAATGCATCAACAGGAATATTATATATTAAATAATAACTATATTATGACTTTAATAATTCTTTTCTATAATAGAAAAGAAAATGCTTTCGGTGAACATCTACCACAACAATATCACAGACTACCTGCTATAATCCATTTCCTGGAGTAAGGAGGGTTTATGTCAGTCAAAATAGGTTACATTCCAACACCTTATCCCGGGTTAGGAACAAAGTATTGCGATGGGACTTCATAGAATATGTTTCTCTTCCATGTAATTGTCCACATTGTCTGTCCCTGGAATATGCTGCTTAGACTTAAGCATCATTCTGTAACTGTTTTCATATATCGTCACGTTGGTGATGAATATCCCAATCAGTTACTTCCTAGACCCCCAGATGATGATCTGTTTAAAGCATCACAGATCATCATGAGTTGGTCAATTAATGAACACCATCATAACAAGAAACACAGATTTCATTCTGCTGATCTCCTATATTCATCCAGCGTACAGTTTTTAGTGTACAGTCCCTGGTATGCATCTCTCTCCTATATTCAACCAGTGTACAGTTTTAAAGTCCAGCCTCTGGTAAGCATCTCTCGTGTAATCTCTCTTTACATTTTAATAATTATATATCATTGTCAGGCTCTGCATTGCTTGATCCCGCTGCAACTTACCACATTTAGGAGGTGATGAGATGGATGAAGTCCCAGCTGCTGGTGCACTCCGTGAAGAGGATGTCGACACGAGAGGTACTGCTCTATCTGATGGAGGACGAGAAATTGGTAGGGATCCACCTGGAGCTGGCCGTCTCCCATCTCTGTCTGCATCAAAGACAACTATTGAGAGGAGAATAAAAAGTCTGACTGTCGGCAAAGTAATATCTTCTGTCATACAAGATCTCGATAGAGTAGATCAAATATCATATGTTTGTTGTATTTTAACAGAACTGATGCTCACCACTTTGAGAGATTCCACTCACTTTAAGGGTTGTTCTGACATTAGCCGCAAGATTAATCCAACCAGTTAATCTTATATAATTAGTTTTCTTTTAACTGATACACTGTAAATGTTGTTTTGGATTTAGAACACCTATTAGTTATCCATACCTCTTTCAGAGGGGTGGACATTTAAACTCACCTCCAGAGCACCTCCATAATAAAAACAACTTTGGATAACACATAGCAAACACGTGCTCCACTTATATTAAAATAGCAATACCCTGACTTAATTTCAACATAAAGATAGTACCACTAAAGCCAATATTTTCAAAGCGAATGTTAGAAGACTATAGGCAACTATGATATTATCACAAATTTTATTACCTTTTAGGGTAAAGTTTATCTGCTCATTGCATGTTTTATTTGGGGATGATTCCTTCAAAATCATCTTATTAAACTTAAAAGACAAAGATGTTTTTCTCTTCCCACTCTTGTAAGCAAACGCTCTATAAAACTCAAACTTCACACAGGAGTCATCTTAAAATTGTCTAATAGGCAGCTTTACCCAAAAGGCATTCAACACAATATCCAGCATTCATATTATGTGGGCTTAGTGGTTACTGTACATTATGAAATGGAGTAATCAGGTTAGGCTTCATTTACTAACAAAGAAACATACCAGGCTGGTGATAATGATGATGTGTGTGCGTATGTTGTTGAGTAGGAACTTTCCTAGATTCCTGATTGGTTCTTGCAATACCAGTTCCAACACTAGCAAGTTCTGCATTCATAGCATATCTATCTTTAGAAGATGGCGGTTCTGGCCACGCTGCACTTGAAACAGTACTGGATGTTGTGTTCTAACAGGTGAAGAGAGAGAAAATGACTCGTGACAAGTCTGACCAATATGACTGTCATTGTAACTCAACATGATCACACAGACATATGGAACATAATACAAGAAATGTGTACTGGCCACACTGCAGTACTGGATGTTGTGTTCTAACATGTGAAGCAAGAGAAAATGACTTGTGACAAGTCTGGCCAATATGTCTGTGTCACAGTAATCAATATGACTATATGTAGTTATGGAACATAATGCAACAAATGTGTACTGGCCACACTGCATGTTGTGTTCTAACATGTGAAGCAAGAGAAAATGACTTGTGACAAGTCTGGCCAATATGTCTGTGTCATAGTAATCAATATGACTATATGTAGTTATGGAACATAATGCAACAAATGTGTACTGGCCACACTGCAGTACTTGATGTTGTGTTCTAACATGGGAAGCAAGGGAAAATGACTTGTGACAAGTCTGGCAGAAATATGTGTCATAGTAATCAATATGACTATATGTAGTTATGGAACATAATACAACAAATATGTACTGGCCACACTGCAGAACTGGATGTTGTGTTCTAACATGTTAAGAGAGGGGAATGACTTGTGACAAGTCTGGCCAATATGACATGCAGTCCTACAGAGGGTCCTCAACAGGACCACAACCACAGCCTCTGATGTAATCTAGATTTTACTTCAGGATAAGGGATTCTTTGTGCCTGAGATTTGAGATGATTAACTTTATCATTTAATGAATCAATCTCATTACCAGAAGTAATTGGAGGTTAACAATGTCAAGAACACAAGAGTTTTAAATCTTCAACGGCATTTACATTATGACACTTCAGTTTGCAAAAAGAACAATTATAACCTTCAGTATTTAGCTGGCAATGTCTTCAAATTCATTGACAGTTTGAACTAAGTTTACACAAGCATAATTTTTTTCAATTTTTTCACATAATTCCAAAACATATATTTTTTTCTTCTATCTTTGCTTATCAATGTGCTAATTTTAAGGTATCACTTTGCCTCTGGTTGCATTGTCTTCAATGTGGAGCTTTGTTTTAAATAAAATAAAACATAAAATAAGTTAAACCAAGCTACTAGCTTTATTCATCAATAGCTCATTGATTTATTTTGTTACAAATAATTTAAACCACTTTCACTTCCTAAACTTGTCGTTGTCCAGACCTTTGTTCATACTACTATGATGTACATGGGGAAATCCCAATCAGAAATGGTCATTTCGGGGTTTCTGAAAAAATCTGAATGAAAAGTGACTGGTAAACTGATGAACTGCAATACCCTGGGATACTGAATATCCGAAAGTAAAGAAAACTTAGGAAACTCAAACTGGTGATGCTACTTTAGATGGATATTCCAGTGACAAGTGTGATGCTTACATGGAAAAGAAAATAATGCCGCACTGTTAGTTGAAAACCACATCACAAAATCTTGTCCCTAATTCAAAATGTACTTGAATGATTGTAACCTACTTTGATTGGTTCAATCCTCTATGCTTGATTGATGTAACCTATTTTGATTGGTTAAGCCCTGTGTGCTTGATTGATGTACAGTAACCTATTTTGATTGGTGAAACCATCTGTGCTTGATTGATGTAACCTATTTTGATTGGTTAAACCCACCATTAATCCAGGGATGGGATCACATAAGGTGGTCTGTGATTGGCAAATGTTCTTCAAGCCTTACTTTCCTATAAATTCCAACTTGTCCTTGTAACCTGATACAGCTGAAATGTTGCTTATCTTCAAGGTCCTCTGTATTTAGAAAACTGCAAGTTTCTTTTCTTTTTTTAAATGTTATTTTTTCTCTGTGAATATTAGTGAGGTAAATATTATAAAGAAAAAAAAACAGAGGGTTTCAGCTGAATTGCCATGATGCCATCTTTAAGTTTACTATTGCAAGATACTTTCAAAAGATATTCCCAAACTTTTGACCCCTCCACAAAAAAGTTTTATCTTAATAAATACAAGATGCCATGAGGATGCGGTTTTGACCTAAAGATGCCTCAAGTTTCAATCGTCTCTACTAAGCAATCAGTTCCAGCCACCAGAACATCCCTTGTTTGTCCCTCAGTAGATAATTAAAATGGGGAATAAAACTTTGAAATCGTCGTACCATTGAATGTGCAGCGGATGGCCTTGATGATGCATTGACTGAGAGGTAGGAATCCAGAGAGGTTGCTAGATTTGATTGTTTTTCCTTTCCTTCTGAGGCTCCATCTTCATCTCTGTGACTTTTCTGAAGCAGGAACAATCAATCATTTATCGGGAAAAATGTTTGCATGCACTTAAAAATAAAGTCATGAGGACAAATAAAATGAGAATTTGTTGTCTTTATCTGAATTCTTACGGACCATGATGAGGGTAAGAACTTTTGAAGCAAGCGCTTGTCAAAGCAATTCTTTGATTTACTGAACTTTATTTTTGGGGGGGGGCAAGAAAACTACTATGTACAGAGTCATAATTTAACTTAATGTTGTCCACACAGAACTTATTCAACCAGAAACGAGGAGGGAAATAGAGGAGAAGGAGAGATGGCTGTTTAAATAATGTCTTACAGTAATACACTCAACCTTTGATGCCAAAATTAGGTGCAGGGAGAAGAGAGGGAGGGGTTTGGGAGGCTGCTGATGAAGTCATTCTCTGATTTAACCTTTATTCCCAAGAAACCAAGAATAATATGTCTTTTAACTACCAAAAAATACAAGCAAACATAGTCCAGTTTAACCAGGAAAATGGGAAGGGGTGGTTCACTAAACATGGAAGAAATTCTTTGGTATTTAATTCCTTCAAGATTTTATTTTCAAGAACACATAAACCACTCAAAGTAAATTTACCTGTATACTATAGATTAAATTAAATATTACTGAAAAATTGGAATAGGTTGTGACTGGTGGAATAAAACCCATTTTTTTTAAATTTTTACCCTTCTTGTACAAGACAAGGTTAAAAGAAAACTATTAAAGAGTACTACCTTCTGCAATGATCCTGTTAGTGTATCAGGAGTCGGACTGACCTTTGAGGGTTGGTTTTGGTGACTAGATATATATAGAGGCTTGGATCTGCTAGGTTCTTTAATTGCACACACTTGGTTTTCTCGATCCAGATCCCTTGAGCGATGAACATGTCTGGAAGTCTGTGGGTTCCTCTGATGATCTGGTTTTGCTTCTAAACTACGCCCATCCAAGCCTCTCTGTAAATCGCCAGATTCAGAAATATCATCCCTTCTGAGTTTATTTTGATCCCTATATGTGACAGGATCTCTTCTAGACATCTGATCCCTGTAAGAATATGACGGCTTTGCTCCGGTTTCATCCCGTAAGGGGATCAGATGATCATGCTTCGTACGAGGAACACGATCTCGATCGTCGTGTGGAGGAGCGCCAGTAGAGAACGGTAAATTTCTCTGGTGATAAGACTGTCCGTAAACGGCTCTGTCTCCCAAGTTTATGAGTTCCTCCATCGATATGTCACTTTCGATCTGATGCTGCTCTAGGTCACCACCCGAGATGGAGCTCGGTAGACGAGAATCGAAACTTCTTTGAAAGGAGATGAAAATAATAGAAAAGTATTTAAGTTTTTCTTGAATTAATTCATGTGTATTACTATACATTACTACAGCTGACATGTTGCAAGAGCAATATGAAACCAAACGGAAGAAATCGAAACAACGTTATAGACTAAATATATCTGGTTTAACATATTAAGGATGAAATATCACCATAGATTTATATGACTTGGCATATAATAAGGTGGTATTAAGTTTCCATTACTTGATATGATTAATGGTGTCACTATAGGATTTTTATCATTGTCATGGGCTACTTTGCTTTAAATTTGACTCAATCTAGTGTCAGGCCTACAGTTCATCACATATTACATGTTACAGATTATTATCAGTTCCCTCACAATGACTGTTTCACTATATAATCAAACAAATCTTCACTTCATATGTTTAGTTTAGTTTAGTAGAAAAAAAAGATCAGGAGGGACACTTAAGTTCCCATCAAGAACCCTATAGGAGAGGGTAAAAAAACCTGAAGACACAAACACTCAGACCCGATTACAATGCTAAAAGTGCTTGTCCAAAGCATTCTTAAACCCATTGACACTACTTGCAAGTACAACTTTCTCAGGCAAACCGTTCCACTCATTCACAACCCTATTAGAAAAAAAGTTATGCCGAATATATTAATCCAACTTTGTGACTTTTGGAGTTTAAGACAATGACCTCTGGTACAACTACTAATAGCAAACATGAAAAAGTCGGTAAAGGATGAATTGTCAAAACCATACATGGAATCATATATGAAAACATATGGAATCAGTCTTAGGCTAAGCTTTGTCGTTTGGGTGTTTTTTAATATCATTTTTAATGAATCTATATATAAAACATCAGTGTATTTCAACCAGCTGACTGCTGTACATGATTCAAAACAAACTACCCATATATGCATTTTGTCCATCTGATTCACTGCTTCATCACACCACTAATTATGTTAATGTAGTGCACGGTACACCATGCAAACAATACCAGAACAAGGCATACTCAGGTATTGGTAGTTCTGCTATTTTTTTCATTTCATTTCCTTATATATTTGATCCAATCACAAGAACAGTACACAAACAACAAAGTATGAAAACACAAAGTGGATCAGGATGTACAAAAGGAAACCAAATTCCTGTAGCCCGTAGGCCTGTACACCCTTACAATAAGAGATTAGAACTAAAATAAATATATAATATTCACAAATAAACCATAAGAAATATAAGAATTAAAATTGACAAATTACACATGTGATAAAGCTAAGAAATGTCCTTAATATTGCACACAAATGACTGGTAGGAACCACACAAGAGCAAATTCCTGGTCTCAGGGGTAAGTTCATACCAAATCCTAGGAAATTGGTTCAAAAAATTCATTTTTAAAACATTTGTTCTTGCAAAAGCATGATTAAAAAGTAAATTCTCAGTGTGGTGGGAATTTACAGTGATGTTTACAATAGCAGGACAAGAAAATTTACCAAAAAGGCACTTTGTAACAAAAAGAACCAAGAGAAGTTTATAACGATAAGTAAAAGAATACCAAAAAGAATATTCACTTGGAAGGTAGTAAATAACAATTCTCTACAGAGAATAGTACATACCAAACTTAACTCTCAAGCTTGTGTATTAATTATGAGGCAGCTATTATTTATGATATTATATGATTAATGATATTTATGATATACTTTTTACATCGATTTTGGAAAATAACTGCTTTCCATGAGATCTGCAAAACACCTCTTGTGTAACAATATAATTAAGACAAGTTAATAATGCTATGGTCATGAATATACATGCATATACTGTAGATGTTGATGTCAATTTTACTTCATCAAACTGGGAAATTAACTACCCCTGCTCATACCACTCTATAATTTCGTCCCACTAATAAATCATGCTTAAAAGCATTCTTACTGACAGTATGGATAGTTCCTAACCATTATCTGATATGAACAGGATATTCATTCTGTTCAAACTGTCACAACAAGTGCTTTGAAGCATGACATGGTACAGTATAAATAAGTGCAGTATAAATAAAATAGTTTCCCCATCTTGGTGTGTTACTACTCCTCACATATCAAAATACATAGTTACCTGATACTGGTTTCTGTGTCATCTTTGGTAGGAGGTGAACTGATGCCTTCTTCTCTCAACACCTCTGATATAGCATGTGCTGTTCCCATGGTAACCACATCTAAATCCTCTTCTTGTGGTGCTGTCAAGAAACCAGAAATACCTTTCTTTTACCTTTTTTTTTTATATTGTTGCTATTGGTTTTTACATTTAATGCCTTATTGGTTCTATATATTTAATACTTTGGTTTTTGTTACTATTTGTTTTTCGGTTTTACATTTGTAAAGCGCTTTGAGC
Source organism: Apostichopus californicus (assembly GCA_020650975.1). Taxonomy (NCBI): domain Eukaryota; kingdom Metazoa; phylum Echinodermata; class Holothuroidea; order Aspidochirotida; family Stichopodidae; genus Apostichopus; species Apostichopus californicus. Next base: position 17,037 of record JAIPMN010015072.1, read on the forward strand.
AGCTTTGCTGATTATGCGCTATATAAATATTACTTATTATTCATAACATTGTTTATGCTGTTTACAGGATTCGATGCCTCTAACATGGTGAGTCTCTCCTAGCAGAATGTAGAAGTATCTCTCATCCTTTGAGATTCCTCTCTGTCAATTTTAACAGTGTTACGCTCAAACTGTATCTAAGTTTAATAGTTAATTGGAATTAAGAAAGATATTTCAAATTTATAGGTTGTTGAAATGTAAGATTGAATACAAAACTCTGCCTCCATGCCAATAAAACCAGGCTGGGGACAATAATCATCCAAGATAAGTAACTTATGTAAGGGTATTTGCTATGTTTTAATACACATATCAGTTATAGTCAAAGACATAATTTCATTATACATGCTTGCCAAGTTTCCTCTTTCATACATGTCTCCCTGATAGAAAAAATATATAATTTGGGTGATAGGAAATTTGACATCTTAACAGTAATCTTACTACTACTAACATCATTTAACAGCATTTGAGAGGAAACACAATGATTGGCCACCGGGATTAGCTGACCTTTTTCCAAACATAGTTTATTTGTATTATCTGGATAAATCAAAGCGGCCTAGGAAGCTTTGACCTCCCATCAATAATGAATATTCATATAATAACATAAACTGAACATATACTACAGGTCTATTGAAGTAAACAGTAATGACATAATTTTAAAAGTAAAATATTACGTATGTATAAAGAAAATAACAAAAATTTTCCTCTGAAGTAAATGTACCAACCAACATGATAATAAATATTCATGTAACAATGAACTTAACAATAATACATTATTTCAACTTAATAAAATTTCCCTCTAAGGGAAGAATATAATATACTAAATAAATGATGTTACATTATTCATACAGGGATGTGCCCAGGATTTCCTGAGTGCCGGGTATACTGATTGCCGTCCTGGGGGAGGGGTCTAAGTGGGAGGGGGTGTCCCCCTCCCCTAATTTTTCGATTTTTGAAGGTGCTCAGATGCCAAATGCTGGCACTTGTGTAGCTATTTAAGCACATACACAAGTACTAGTTTGGCTAACAAATTTCAGTTTTAAATTTCTTTTTAGTGATATATATTACGTACCTATATAGTAAAAGTTATTAGTTTGTTTCAAAGAGATTTTACAAGGAACCGATTGAGAGCCATAAGTAATGTTTCTTGCATGCGTAACTGATGCATTATTAGTCTGTATGAATTTGGCATAGGCTAGGCCCAATTTATGTTGAATATATTGTTAGGAATGTCGGGATTTTAGATGAAAATAGTGCTGGACGGGATTCACGATTTTTAAGACAGTGCTGGGCGATAATTTTTAGTGCTGGGCGGGGGCGCCCAGCACATCCCTGTTCATATAATTAAACCGACTGACGTTTACTAATTAAAGTAAATTTCAAATCTTCCACCATGTTGTGTCTTTCTACCAAGTACAGACGTACCATTAGCATGGCTAGAGGAATCTAAACTGATCTGTTCCATTAAGAATGCCTCAAGTGCCAGGAAAATCTCCAACAGGTATTGAATGCTGGTCACATGACCGTCTACCACCGCCACCCCAGTGATGTGTGACAGGTCACAGTGCAGAAAGTCATTGGCAAGACTGTCGATCAAACGCTGGATGTTGTTGATCTCATCCTCTCTGGTTACCACATCTTTGATGACTCCTGAAGTAAGATTGAAACATACATTAAACGGATTACAGGGTATCGTATCAAGATAGTCAGCAGCTATGAGCTTTCCCTGTTGAAAATAGAGTGAAATCCTTTCAACACAACCAATCATTTTGAGGGTTAAGAACTACTATTTTGTTAAATCTGTAAATAACACCCTTGAAGCATTTTTTGGTTCTTAACAAGCACTGATTGAACAAACTCTGAAACACCACAGAAGCATGAGTAATGTAATATAATAAAACGTATCACACTTGATAAATAAAGATGATATTCCATCTTTGTCAAAAGTCGTTATTATCTGCAATGGTCTCAGACTTTGGAATGCTAAAATAACAAGACTATTTTAAGTACTTTTCCTGTGGTGAAAACACTTCAAATTCTTCCAAACATTTTAGTACTTTGTCAAATTGGATTTGGGTCAGGTCAGGTTAGTGATGTATGAAGTTAAGCTTCGAACCTCTTATGGTTTGCTCTAGCATACCAGGAGTTTCAAGTTATGAAACTGAATACCGAGGTGTTTCACTGACAACGAATTGCTCAATGAGTGAACAGGAGACAAACCACAACATGTTTCCAAGCAATAAGTTGAAGGATTCCAATATTAAATATTAATAATATTAATTATATTAAATAGCGGCAGCTCTCAGTTCAAATTGATCTTCAGGCTGACACTTCAACAACAATAGTGCAATGCCATGTTACTGTTTGGAAAAGAGATCAAGGCTCAAAATTCAGGCTATTAACTGGTTAAATGTTAGCGGCTCTGTTTGCCAGATGGAAAAAAAAGAAGGAATCTGCATTTTTCTGCACAAGGAATCTTGTGATTGTATTAATTCAAGGCAATTCGAGTGGGAATTCCATGTTAGCAAGTAGATTTTTTTATGCACTGGCATTTTTTAGCAAGTGGTTAATATTGTAAAATTCTAGAGTTGGGGATTGCTGTGAGTGTCTGGAACTTTACCTTCCAATCTGTCACCCAGAATAAGTTCATAGACGGTCACAAATACTGAAGCCGTAACTTCTGCCAGGTCAGAGACTCGGTCAAGTCCATATTTCAGGAGAAATTCATTGGCAGTCTCTATGAACCCTGCTGGTGGGTAAAGTAAACAAGAGTTCCTGTGAGCCTTCAACATAATGAACTTAACTTAATTGAGTTTCATTACAACAAATTTTTTTACCCAAAGAGAAAAAGTGTTAATACAAGTTTTAAAAAGAAGAAGAAATTTATCATGATTGAATAGTACCTTTAGACCAGGGTTTCCCTAACTTTATCCCACCACAAACCCCCTGTGGATGTCAGAGTTGTCCACGAACCCCCAACTTTTCGAGACACGATCTGAGACATTATTATACTTTAAATACACAAAACAGTGCTTCGTAAAAGATCAAGATCATAGTGTAATATTGTAACAAAAAAAACAAGAGATGAACAAATATTTATTTGGAAACTTCAAGATCAGATCAGCTCTTTATCTTCACGACGTGCTGTCATGCGTACACCAATTTCACCAAAGTCATGCGGCCTGTGTCTGTTTCATAATTCAGTTATTTTATCACATGCTCGGTACGGTACTACTTTGTAAACATATGTGTATGGAACGCGAAAAGAGTTTGTCGATAGGTAGTTCAACAAAAAGTACTCTAGTTTTGACTTTCAGAAATGTCTCACAAACCCCTGGGATGGACTCACGCACCCCCTGGGGGTTCATGCACCCCAGTTAGGGAACCCCTGCTTTAGACTGTTGGATGATAAGGCATACGATAAAATCAATAAATCAGCTTTGACTTGTAGGAATGAAAATGTCAACAACAAAAATCTACTCCTGAAGACAAAAGTGGGGCAGTAGAAGGAAAGTGAATAAATCAAAAAGACAAAGGATAAACAAATGTGTGTGTGAAATACCAAAAATAAATAATACTGCAAATGTGAACATATAGTTACTTTTATAGGGTCCTCAGTTGGTATCTAAAAGCCCTCTCCTCCCCCCCCCCAAAAAAACACCCCCCTAAAAAAATTCCCATTTATTTACTTTCATAATCACACGGGTGATATGCATATGCACAGAAATCATACACTATTGTAAAGGTAATGCAAAATTTAGTGGGGAAAAAAGTCCACCTGTGCTTCGATAAAAAAAATTAGGAAAAACAGAATAGGAAAGAGAAAGTTAGAACATTGATTCATTTCAAGTCTAACTGTTCATTACAAACAAGTATGTTCACTGACCAACAACCATTCCAAAGGGGTTCCTAACTAAGAGATATGAAAAAGACTTAAAATCTACAAACCAGTTTGAGATTCTCCATATTCAGATGAGGATGAAGATGGAATATCCATAACCGCAGGTGTAAACTATAAATAAGGCAAAAATATGAAATTTGAGAACAATTGAAGAAAACATGTCCATTTTGCAGTTTGTGGAATAGAATCTTGCATTTAATGCAATGTAATACACAATTGTTCAGAAATTTTAAGGTGTTAACCAATGTGCATAACAGCAACACTAACAGAATGTTTCAAATGTCCAATGCATTACAGTTCTAAGTGAAACCTTTTCCCCTAATTATCAAGAATGTATCCAAACTTGTTGGCTACTGTATGTACATAGTTCTTTACACAAATAGCAAAGTATCAACTGCCAACTGGTGTGTTGTTTTTCAGAATTTCATTTCGGGCAGCATTGTTCACTCTATGAGTCAACAATCATCCATGCAAATCTTCTGATTGCAAAGAAGCATTTGCAATCGAATATAAGAACACTGGATACACTAGATTTTCAGTTTTATTGCAGAATTAAACATTTACCAAGGCTTTGCCTTGTAGGTATGGTTATCATCTTAAAGGCATTGAAGACTCGCCCCAAACCACGTGCCGCCATCTGAAAAAGTTAACTTTCTGTTGCTTGCAAGTGACATTTTGTTTGTGTCGCTACAAAATGCAGACAGTAATGAAACGTGATACCTTGTTATCTTTAGCTGGACCTGTGATGTCCATATATTGTTTGTTCAATGTGCTGTGGGTATTGACTGTAGCATTATGTACTGACTGTACACTAGTGTCTAATTACCGACGGTAGCAAGCTGTGTGTGTATTTTCTGGGATCGATGGTGGTGTCTAACACTTCTGTTACACCTCATTCGAAACTAGGTCAGATTACCGGCATTAGACGTTTCTTTTTGCGGGAGTCTTCACACCCTTTAACATGAGGGATGAGTAATTAGAGTTGCATTTATTTCTGAATAATATTAACCAACTATCTGAGTGTGACTGTTTATGAATGCTGAATGTAATATTATTTGGGAGTTCAATTATTAAACATTTAAGATTTTTAACTTTCAACTTATATAGGCCCTACTCAGATTTGTCATACAAAGTTCTCTTAATTCTTACATATCTAGCTTTGGAAATATCTTAAAGGCATTGAAGACTCGGCCCAAACTGCATGCCGCGCTCTGAAAAAGTTCACTTTCCGTTGCTTGTAAGTGAAGTTTTCTGCTTCTCGCTACAACATGCAGACAGTAATGAAACGTGATACCTTGTTATCTTTAGCTGGACTGTATCGTTTGTACACTGTGCTGTGGGTATTGACCGCAGCTGTAACTGACTGTATACTAGTGTCTAATTACCGAAGGTAGCAAGCTCTGTGCGTATTTTCTGGGATCGATGGTGGTGTCTAACACTTCTGTTACACCTCATTCGAAACTAGGTCAGATTACCGGCATTAGACGTTTCTTTTTGCGCGAGTCTTCACACCCTTTAAACAACCTGTAGCATGGACACTTCGAATTCCGGACACCTAAGCCTTAAAACACCCCAAAACTATATCTTCTGGTATAAATCACCTGAAAATATACTTGATATGGTGGGAGAAGTGT
>JAIPMN010015079.1:0-10757 GCA_020650975.1 Apostichopus californicus
TCATCATCATCATCATCATCATCACCATCATCATCATCATCATCATCATCATCATCATCATCATCATCATCATCATCATCATCATCATCATCATCATCATCATCATCACCATTCGTGTAATTCTTGGTGGTTAATCCATCACACAACGATACAACTTAATTTCTCTTTTATATTTAACTTTGATGTTGAGAATTTAGCACATGTCGAAAAAGGTCACTTCAGTGGAAATAAAATGTTTGCTCATATAATGTTATGAAAATTGTCTAATATTTAACTTGCTTTTTTAAAGTGACCCGGAACAATTTTCAGGAATACCAAGGCAGCTTCAATCTAATTACTGTATGAAATTTAAGGTAACAATTTATCACCGCACGAATATGTGACAAAATGAAACGGCCCGCTATACAGGGGTACATTATGGCGAGGGTGCACTGGCAATTGCCCGTTTGAACTTTTACTGAAGCTCTAGGTTGGAGTTGAAACCTGATATTTGAAATGAACTACGAATTTGTTGGTTTCTAGCCTATACACCTTCTGTGTGATCACTTCCTTCACGAGAAATCGATCAACATAATTTACTTTGTTGAACCATTCCACCCTCACATACAAAGCCGTATACATCTATATATACGACTCTGCACCCTTACGTCTTATACGACGCCATCTTGTTTCGTCTTCTTTTGTGTTTTTCACTGACCTTTTCATTTTGTACTTTTATCATGATTTTTTTGGTTGCAACGTTCGTGGGAGGTTATTACCAATCTTATTCCTAAGTTGCAGGCCCCTCGGCGGAGATTTTGTTTGTCGTAGTTCATAATGAAACAAAAACAGGTTCTTAATTGAAAATCATTTCTGCAGCGGAGCATCGCAAATAATTCATTTGAGCTATTGCATCTTTCATCCGCTGATCCAAGAGTTTATTACCCTGCCAGGGTGTAAAGAGCTGCAGGAACAAATAAAAACTGTTACCTTCCCACTCTCTCTCTCCCTCTCTCTCTTAGCATCAACCATAGAAACTTAAAGAGCGCACGTGTTCGTACTCTTTAGAATTCTACCCGTATGAAGATTTCATAAAACAAATCCAACATAAAGGACATAATTATCGTAGGCCATCAAATATACAGTAAGATAACAATAACCAGGATAACACTCGTATTAAGACCTTCCGCTTCGTTTTCTCACTCAGTGAGACATTCAAATGAACTTCGAGTTTCAACTTCCATATAGTTTCGTAATAAACTTGAAAAACTGTAACAATGACATCTAGACACAATCAACAATTATTTTTGTTCAACATTGGCATGTAGAAAGACGGGGAACGGTGGGGTGGGGGTGCATGAGAGAGTGGATGGCCCCATCTCCGTCCAAGAAGATGATCAGTCAGCCGGTATAACGTTCAGTCGGAGGATTGTTGACATTCAATCGGGAAGATTTAGACCACTCCTTCGGGCCAGGGACGCCCTTTTATTAAGGTTCAAACACGTTCCTATACATCAGTCTTGGAAATTTACAATTCTCCCCTTACCATTCCCATTCCCATTCCCATTCCCCTCCCCTCCCCATTCCCTTCCCCTCCCCGCCTCCTTCTTTTGTTTTCGTTTGTTGAAGTCCTGTGTAGGGCATTGTTGTGCAATGTGAGTTACTTATACAGCAGGGAGTTAATCCCGATACATTGTGTGCCTACACACACTGAAGATGACGTTCCACAAAAGGTCACATATGTAATGGTGGTTCTTAGGTCGAGGTAGTACAACCTTCACGTATACATGCGCATGATACGGAGGTCCCATATAAATAAATGTTCTGAATAGTAGCAAGGAAATGGAAGGGGAAAAACACAGACACTAATACTGATACAGACATCCGCACATATGCACGAACAATTCCAACGTTTCTCAGTCCTACATTTGGTGATACAATTTTGACTACGTTTTTCGAAGCTTTTGATGCCATATTTATTAACCGTACCTTTTCTACTATATCCTACCCCGAACAATAGCCTATTGGCTCTGGTTGTAATACACACTACACAAATCATGCAGCCAGGGTCCATGAACGAATTGTCAGTGACATCTTTAATGTGGCGAGCAATCATTTCCTTTTTATTGTCAAATTTAAAGCATTTCAGAAATCGGTAATTTATACATTTCTATACATACAAATTGTTTCCTGTAGTTTAGTCAAATTTACAGTCAAATTTGCAGAATTCTGTTTCCACATGATATAACTGTATATATGCATTTTGCTGCAAAGCGAAGTTGAGAGGTTTGCTTTTGATCATTTGAAGGGGAAAGTTGACTTCAGTGTTGATCTGTAGCAGACCTAACCATCTTTGCTTGGTTGGTTTTTATGTTAAACACAACCCGAATCAGAGCTGCATTCTTCGGTGCGTTCACATATGAGCATAAGTTCCAAGACTCCTTTATGAGCAATGACCCAATCGAGCACACAAAATTATTTAATATCCGAAATGTTTTGACAAGTACCAGGCGTGGGCTACATGGCATAAAACGTGATATTATAGCTACTATATATCGATGATATATTAAAAAGACAGAAAGATGTCTGTGCCTTTTGACTCCAAGATTTATTACTTTACTTATTAAACTATTATTCTTTTTATGAAGTTTGTTTTGAGAAATTTTCGTTTAGAATAATTCTAATGATTTGTTAGATTGATAGTATTATCGTGCAGTGAGTGTATACAGTTTCCATTGGATCAAAGAGGAATAAGTAATGCGTGGGTATGAGTAAACGAAAGTCAACGGAAAAGGGCGAAGAGTGGTGAGTGTGTGTATTGGGGGTGGGGAGGGGGTGGGGGTCAACACTGAGAGGAAAGGAGAAAGAGACAGTGGGGTGGAGTAAGGGTTGCATGACAGAGAGGAAGGAAGAAGAAAAGAGAAGAGAATAAGTAGGTGTATAGAAGTAAGAGAAGGGAAAGGGGCAGGGGAAGGTTTAGTGAAAGGAAGGAGAAAGCAAATGGATAAGTGGAAATTGAGGAAGGAGGCGGGGAAGATCGGAAACTGATTGACATAAAATGGTAGGGAAAGTCGGGTACGTAAATATTATGAGCAAAAGCATAATAATTTCCAATGGGCAGCCTAAGACACTATCTATAAGAGATGGAGTTGAAGCTGGATGGAACAGGAATAGTGAATAGTAACTTGAGATATTATGGCGCCTTGCAGGGTAAGGTCAGAATAAGGTCAGGTGATATACAGTGACAGGATTGACATAGAAAACCATGCATATTAATACGTTAGGATAACAAACAAGAACACAAATTAATCTCCACCAAAGCAAAGAATATTTTGATTCTTATATTGCTGTTTTTTTTCTTTTCATTTGCGCATATTTATTATATTATTATTAAAAATATGTTTCTTAAAAAAATACTAGTTACGAAATGCATAGTGAGGCCTAACTCCCCACCCCTGCCGAGTTCTTTCTCAATGGCTGGACAAAGAAAATAAGGAGAAGCCGGGCTGGATGGGAGAGAGGAAAGAGTACAAATAGTGATTTCGTTGTTCGCTGTTCTTATAATCCGGTTACTGGTTGCTTAGTTACCATGGAGTCCAAAGCACCCTCCCTCTTTAACGGTTCGACAAATTTGCAGCCTCCAATTGATACGCGCTTGGATTGGATTGGAAGATGATACTGCAAAAAAGTGATTTTGTCATGATTCTTGTGGCTTCTTCTTCCTCCTCTTGCTAGATTGTTGTTATTTTATCAAAAAAGCTTTCTTCTCCCCCTCCTCAGCGCCCCCTAAGATGAGTTGCAGAATAGGGGAGCAGCGAGACGAGATAAAGCAAATTTACTAAACGAGACATTTTCATTCATTTTCCTTGATCTTTCTGCACTTGCCGTTTCGTTAACACACCGTATACAATCTATCAAAAGCCCGCTTTCCCGAGGAGGAGGATTTTCCCATCTACTTTGATTTTTTCGCATCTTTTATCAAATTGTTCTCCTTCTAAGACAATTTCGGTCGTCGCCTTGAAAATTATCATGGCTTATTGTTTCATTTTTGACGTAATGGTTTCCATGGAAACGCGTTTAAAGTACGCGGGTTTAAGATGATGGACTACATAGCAGGCAAAACACGTTCAACTGCAGCGCTTCAATTCAACTTGTACAGGCTTGTTATATAGCGTGGATATGTATGACGTCTCCCGAGGTATATAGTATTATATATATGTATATAGCCTCACTGCAGAGTGAAATGTTATACGTATAGCCTATAGTGATTAGGTCAAGGAGCTTGGAAGTGAGTTAAAATAAATACAAAAGCACGGCAAGTATGATGAAATAAAGGAAAACAAAACAAACGATAAATGAAACAGGAAACATCTTAATGACTTAGCAGGTGAATCTAAGTTACTGAAGTGGGGGGGGGGGGAGGGGTGGGGTGGGGGGATACGCAAATAGAAAAAAGAAGAAGAAGAAGAAAGCAAATGAAACTCAGATATAAAGATAAAGTAATACCTTTATACCTTTGAGGTCATTCGCGTGGATGAAAACAGTTGAAACAGAAATTGTAAACGAACCTTGCATATGATTATGAATGTTATCGGTTTTTTTTTTAGTGGTGTAACTATAATGAATTGGATGTGACTATGAAGGGGCAAGGGGCGGGGTTGGAGGTTAGTAAGCAGGCAATATGGGATTCTTGTTCAATTGTTATCTTGGTGTAGGTTATACAAAGCCTGTGATTATTGTGTTGGGTATTCTACATTTAAAGGGGACAACATGCCTATCTATAATGATGAAGGCTCGACTCTAAACATTGCCCGTCCTTTAACACCGTAAACTATTGATTCCTCATTCCACGAGATAGAAAAAAAAAAGAAGAAAAAAAAAAAAACTTAAAAAAAAACACATTCAAAGGTCATCAATACTTGTCTAAAATTTTAGCATGCTAAATTTTGTTAAAATTTCGTCCCTAGACTGAATTTCTGATCCTCGAAATTATCCTCGCCCATTGAGGATTATCCCCACCCATTGAGGATTACCCCGCCAATTGAGGATTTTTTTAAAATAGACACGTTTGTCTCAGTTTTGGTACAATGGCGTGCGCAAGGGGCGGGGAAGGGGAAGGGGGGGGGGGCTACTGTCCTCCGATCCTCAGTTTTTGGGAAATGGTTTAGTCGGTAGATTTTTGCATTTTGCCGGGGACGAATAGGACTCAACTGAGTTTGTATCCTCCCCGCCCCTCCCCTCCCCTCCCCTCCCCTCCTTTCAACTTTACACAAAGTAATTGTTATTAAAACCATTGCATTTAGGGCTGATTCAACAGACCTATATATCCTATGAATTAAATATGCCTCAGAATGAGCCCATGGTAACACCTTCTATCTTATTAAATCCTTCATTCGCCTCTGGCCCTCCCATAAAAATTCATGTCACTCACTCAATCAGTGGAGTTCACTATTATCATTACTTTTAATCACAATCTTGCGTTTAGAGCTGCTTGTATAGACTTAAATTTATGACCTCAAAATGTACCATCCGATATTTAAAACTTTTTTTTTGTTGGTGTGGGGGGGGGGGGGGTGACCCAAGTGCACCCTCCCCTCTTTTATAAATCCTTCATTCGCCCCTGGCCGCTTCCACGAAAGTTCAGCCCAATACCTTGTTCAATCGGGTGATACTTTGAAATTTCCCCCCTCCCCAACGCCCCCAAAAAACCACCCTTTACATCATGTACACGCCGCTGTGTGGGTATATTACTACGTTTAGAGTGGAAGTAACAACCTTGTTGAAATTTGGAACATTCGATTGTAAAACTGAAATCTAATCACTGGTCAACTTCAATCCGAAGATTCCCAGTAGGGTATGTCATGTGAAGGCTGTCCAAAATTAAGAACAGAGTGTCGAACAACTGTTGGGGCCTATCATAGATTTGGTTTCACTTTCTTAACTAGAGCCCTTTGCCAAAAGACAAAAAATGTATCGCTTTGGCGTGCATTTCCTTTCCTTTATGTCTCTGCTTTTCTTCATTTTGTGACACGCGCGTTGGTAAATTGTCACTTGTGTCGATCCCCATGGTAACAACGAAACGAAACGAAAATTCTTCTAGATATGTGTGTCATGTCATTAGGTACACGGTCTTCATCACATTTTTTTGATCATGTTTCAAGTTGTGATAGGAATAAGTGTATACACACAATGCCATTTACAATAGGCATAGTATTAAACCAATTTATAAAAGAATGAAAATTAAAGTAGGCCTATGAGTAACATCACTTTCCCCCGACCATGTTTCAAGTTGTGATAGGATCAAGTGTATACACATGTCATTTACAAACAGATACGCAGAGTATTAAACCAATTTACAAAAGAATGAAAATTAAAGTGGTCCTATGAGTAACAGCACTTTCCCCCGATCATGTTTCAAGTTGTGATAGGATCAAGTGTATACACATGTCATTTACAAACAGATACGCAGAGTTTTAAACCAATTTACAAAAGAATGAAAATTAAAGTGGTCCTATGAGTAACAGCACTTTCCCCCGATCATGTTTCAAGTTGTGATAGGATTAAGTGTATACACATGTCATTTACAATAGGCAAAGTATTAAACCAAAATGTAAAAGAATGAAACTTAAAGTAGACCTATGAGTAACAACACTTTCCCCTGATCATGTTTTAAGTTGTGGTGGGATCAAGTGTATACACCCGATGTCATTTACAAAACAGATAGGCAAAGTATTAAAAGTATAAAAGAATGAAAATTAAGGCAGGCCTATGAGTAACATCACTTTCCCCCGATCATGTTTCAAGTTGTGATATAGATCAAGTGTATACACACCATTCCATTTACAAACAGATATAGGCAAAATATTAAAAAAATTATAAAAGAATGAAACTTAATGTAGGCCTATGAGTAACAGCACTTTCCCCCGATCATGTTTCAAGTTGTCATAGGATCAAGTGTATACATACAATGCCATTTAAAAATTGATAGGCAAAGTATTAAACCAATTTACAAAAGAATGAAAATTAAAGTGGACCTATGAGTAACAGCACTTCCCCGATCATGTTTCAATTTGTGATATAGATCAAGTGTATATACACATGATGTCAGTTACAAATAGATATATAGGCAAAGTATTAAAAAAATTATAAAAAAATGAAAATTAAAGTATAGGCCTATGAGTAACAGAACATGAGGGAAAATAAATTAGGTTTATTCATGATATTGGAATTAACAGTTATTTGATTAAATATTGAGAATATCACATCATGAGAGATTGTGAGGTGACATAAAGACAAACAGAATTTTAAAATGAATGATAATTAATGTAATATCATAATATTGTGATTTAACTGTACAAAAAAAATATTCAGCACCATGGAGATATTCTGATAAGTTAGATATGTAAGAATTTAAAGTACAATGAGATATGCTTCGTAAACCGATCATTATAAACCACATACTTCTGTCAATGAACACGACGCAGTACACTACAACACTTAACATGAATAATGTCGCTGAAATGTAACACCGTCAATCTTTTAGAAAGGGAAATTTAACCAGAGCGAAACTACGAGAAATATCAGCGTGTCTCCTTACATCAGAACTAAAATATATGGTGAAACTTAATCATTATGTACTGGAGAAGCCAGCTATATCCTTACATAATTTATGTTACCATTCTTATGGATTCCTCCAGAATAAATTAACAATCAAATTCCACCGTTCGAAGGTTTAGAGCGTTCCATCAATAGGCAATTGACATGATACACGGTGTATCTACGAGTACATGAAGACCAACATGTGCGTTGACTAAATGAGTGTAGATTGGTAGAAATGTAATAATGTTACGGGAATCCAGTCCATGTTTCTCGTTTCATCCTTGTACACTATAAAAATCACCAACTTGATACGGTCTCCTAAACACTAGTAAATGTTTGTCTGGTATATAGACCACCCCTCACTGCAGTGGATAGGCGACACTCCGTATGACATCTTCAGTTTTTATGTCAATATCAAGTAAATTTGTGCATGGATGATTGAAGTTGGTAAGAAGCGTCGAATGAAGTCTGACGTCACTATAAAGTAAACATCAATTGCTATATTCGTGACATATCTTTTGCCGATATCGTCCTATGCTTATGGCGAGTGTATTGCTCGCCATGCTTTGTAGTTCAGACTCGTGCGTATTATAAGCCTACATGTATAGCCTAACGTGTTATGAGAATTAGTTGCCCATACCCAATGTACATGGCTTGATCAGTTTGTACTTTGAATAAGAGACAACCGTTAAATCAGTATAAACTGAAGTGTGTTATAACACCGCAACACATGTTAGACCTGTCAGCAGATGCTACATAGAAAAATTACTAACAGATGAATTAATTACTCAAAGGTTGTTTCAACTAACTGTTAGGAGTCTAAACAAGTGTCCCTATGTTGGACTAAGTATGCCTTGTAAACATGGCTCAAATTGCTTTTTGCAGTAAAATGTCTTTCACTTTTTGTTAAAATGTGGACGAAATTATTGGCGAAATCTTTAGAGTATGGTCTGGTTAATCCAGTCAATGAATATGCATAGGATTGTGTGTTTACTATTTTCTGTTTGTCAGTAGCAACTGGTCATAAATGTAAAACAAAGAAATTATAACACACACCAGTTTTAACTGATTAACGGTTACTCACCTTTACCACTTTTTACTGATAAATCCATCATAAAAGGTTGGATGGTTACGTTGTTGACAATGTAAATCATATGCAGTGGTATAGCTAAGACCTTAAAAGCAACTATTCTTACCTAACACTCATTACTTTGGAAACTGTACAGAATATAGTGCTTGAACTGAAAACAGTTTAGAACCACTGGAGGTATATACTCGTAATTAGCGCCAAGGGCCTGGTGCATACCATGTGTTTTTATACGTGTTCCATACTGGTCTTACTAACATCGTAAAGATTCTGCAAAGTCTCTTTCGGCAAATCCTGTCTGTCCCTAAAATACTCCCGAACTTAACTGTAATATTTCTGCGTATCGTCCTCCCACTAGCTGTTAACACTCGTATGTTGGCGTCCGCAATTGCGGAGTGATATTTATAGCAGCGGAGTGAGCGATACGTTATAAAGAACAGCGGTATATGTTCTCTGTTTGTAGAGGTATCGATACTCACATAACAGCCTCGACTTCAAAGTTTACTTACATCTCTGCTTACACATCCAACCTCGGCTCTCTCTATCTCTCTCTCTACAGTTATGGAGGAGCTGCCCTACCCAGCATCTTAAACATGTCTGCTGTTGTTTATGTCCCGAGAAATGTTTCAAGAAAAAGTCGGAGTCTTTGGAGAGTCTCGCGGAGACAGAGAGGGAGCTAGACAGTAGCAGTTCTGATGAACCGACCCCTTTAAACGACTCAGGATCATTTAGCCGTCAACCGTCCACCAGCTCCCGACGGTCGTCATGTAGCGAATCCCGTCGAAGCTCAACACCATGTTCCGATCATTCGTTCGGTTATCGTCGAAGTAGCAGCTGCACTAGTTCCGTACCGGTTATAGATATGAAACCTATTGAATTCTGGCCACCAAATACCAACCAAGAAACAGTACAACCAAAGAATCTCACACGCCGGTATACTCCGGACGGCGGATCTCATGATCATAAGCTTCAGCCAAAGCTCTATGACGTCACCGAGTCTGACCCTGTCTTGACCGACGAAGAGAAACTGGCCCTTTACAAGCTGGGTAAAATTCACTACGCACTGAAATACAACGTGGACGACCAGACGCTCACAGTACGCATCATCAAAGCAATAGATCTACCGCCACCGGTTTTTTACGATGAATCGAGACAAGATATGGCCCACTCGAATCCATACGTAAAGATATGCCTCCTTCCAGATCAGAAAGAATCGCGACAAACAACAGTTAAACGAAAGACTCAGCAGCCAGAATTCGAAGAACAATTTGTCTTTCACGTTCCGTTTCAGGAGGCTGAACGTAGGATGCTTTATCTAAGTGTCCAAGACTTTGATAAGTTTTCCCGCCATTGTGTCATCGGTCAACATACAGAAACTCTATCCGGGTTAAATCTGATTAAGGGGGGACACTATTGGAAACCACTTTTGCCAACGACACAGGTAAGTGGGTAATATATTTGTAAATGTACTATAAACAAAGGGAAGGAGAGAGAGAGAGGGAGGGAGGGGGGGGGTGGGGTGACCGTGTCCTTTATCATTTTTGTCTCTAACGGGATCGAATTTCACTAAATATGTGATATATACCTGACGTCATGAAACCTTTACCCAAGTTTCATAAAGTACCCAGCAGGGTGTTTTTGCAAACAATTTTAACTATGAAAGTAACCATTAGTATCAGATTTGGGTATTAATACAGTCTATACCCACATGTATAGACACATAGAAGAACTGGAAAGACTATAGGTGGCCATTTTTGAAAGGTATGCTCTCCCTTTCCATTCTTCCAGACAGAGAATGAACTGGAAATAACATTAAAGCATTTCCCGGATACCAACATTTGATCTTTTCTTCTTTAAGATGCAATAAAACCAGACTGTCTGACTAATTGATTGTATAACCTCATAGTATTATGAACAAACAGGTCGGCCTGACGGTGGGAAGAAAGGGGATAGCAAGGGACCTGAAGCCCGGGGTCAAGAAAGACTCCCGGGGAAAATGTGTGGGATGAAGAATAACATATACTCTCATTTGCAAAATATACTTGAGCATAAAAATGAAGACATAAAAAGGGACCAGGTGACCTAGTCCCCT
>JAIPMN010015086.1:4824-20818 GCA_020650975.1 Apostichopus californicus
CCCCCCCCCCCCCCCCCCCTCGTCATTCATCATTTCTCTGTAAATGTAGGTGACTCTCACTAAATCAATTACAAATTTCCCACGTAAGTTTCCACTTCCCTTGTATACGTTTAACAGGGTAGGGTGGGTAATAGCCATCTAGCTATTACTCTCCGTGATATTTGGTTACTTGAAAATGCAGTCTGCAGCAATGTATGCTGTAACGTACACTGAAAGTACGTGTATCCCACATAAGAAGACCAGCCCAAAGCATTGTTTTGATTCCGTAAAATGCCCCAAATTTCTCTCAGAAGAAGATAGATAAACTTTCAGTGGTCTTGGTACATTACTCAAGAATTTCTAAAGGTTTGTAAAAGTTTGGGTTACACGATGTAAGCAGGGAACACCTTTATTCGGAAATTTCGTAGTTAACTCCTTGTCGTGGCATAAATTTAGGCACTGAACGGTAACAACACGGTAATATCCCAACGTTACTGTAACATTTCCCTATGTAATAGGCTAGGCTTGTTTAATGGCCCTTCAGGTATTACGTTAGGGAATCAGCTGACACCATGACTACTCACTTTGGAAATGTATTGCAGAATCTTGTTTCTGCTTCGTGATAGCTAGAGCGGATTGAGGTATTACACCATGGTGGTCAAGCTTAGTGATGATTTTACATGTGAATGATATGCACAAGGGCCCAATTTAGAGATAGGCGTAGGTTAAGTGGGTGCAACTGTCTTAAGTGTGAGACTAGTTACACTAACTAAGTTACACTGTTAAAGTTACACTACAGTCAGGCTAGGGCTATCCTAGTTCAAACGTTAGGCCAACTAGTCTAAGTTAGTATCATACACTCATACAGTAACTTAGGCCCAAGTGACCACATTTTGTTTACAGAAATTTTGGGTACATGCTATTGGTGTTGACCCCTATGTTGACATAAAAAGGGTAGGCCTATCTACTACACCTAGGGTCCTAGGCGATACTGTGCATGTTTTAATGAGTGGATGGCATTTTGAGATCTCACTCTCTTTGGTAATGTTATGTTTCAAGACCAATGGTATAATGCCCATATTTCTGTAACTACGAAAGCAATTTATACAAACAGTCATATTTTCTTTCAAATTTTGCATTTTCTGGGCCTTTTTGCAACATTTGGAAATGATCTTGGACTTAAAATGAAATCCTAGGGCAGTTAGGGGACACTTCAATCTGGGGACAGTCCATGGAATCCAGATACCATCCCAAGAAATCAGGCATGTCTGGTCACCTTAGCCTAGTCTCTTTTAGACTAGGTCTACTGTAACTGTTAGGCTAAGAGTAGGCCTGTAGTCCAGCCATAACTGAAGTTATGGCTTTTTATTATATTGAATTATCAATGGGATCAGCACCATGTCGTTTTCTTACCCACACAAAGGTAAAATCACATTGAATGGAGGGAGAACAATTAAGACCTAGTTCTTTTACACACATATTAGGGTGAATGAATGATTGTGGCTTTTGCTACATGATTTTTGATGAGTTTTGGAACACGTTTGCCATCCTTCGATACAGTGATTTTTTGCAAACAACTTTAAGATTCTCACTCGACACACAGGTTTAGTGTGAGCACACCATATGATTTTTCAACCGTAGATTTGCAATATGTAAAGATCACGTTTAACCTAAGCTTGGCTGTATGGGATAATACTGTAGTAGATTTTGGCGCACTATTTTGCAGTGAAGATGGCAAGTTTTAAACATTTTAGGAAAAAATACTGTAGGCAGCTGCAGCTTAGATGTGCATTCAGTGAGGTTACTCGACCAACCCTAGGTACTAGTACTTAAGTAATGTCACAGGAAACAGGCTACATTTGGAGCCATAGCAGTGGGATCAGTCCTAGCTGATAAATGTTCTTTGGGACTGCTTAGGACAACATAGGTGCAGCCACCACATCAATGATTCTGTGACAAGTTTTACGTCGGTCATCACTTTGTTTTAGAAGGTGAAAGTTGAATTTTCGTATTGCACATTTTTCAGTGTGCATTTAGGTACAGTTGTAAAACTTACATACTGAGCAGAAGTTGGATAGAAGTAATGATGTCCCATTTTATGGTACTGCTAATGTTATGAATGGCGATATAATTATGCATTAATAGTAATATTAAATAATAAAATTAATAATTAATAACATTTTAGTCAAACTGTGGGCACATTGTGAGGAACTGGTTTTTTAAAAGAAAATTCACTCATAGATTCTCATACATGACAGGTTTTTCAGCGGGCCTTTTTTGTGGGAGATCTTGATAGTCTGAGCAGAGCTCCACCCCTATGTTCATGGTATTATATAACCTACTGTCAATGCCACGTTATTTGCTTAAATTACAAATTGGCTCCAGGTTCCCGCCAAGTGGCTTCTAGTCCACCAAAAGGCCTCTCACTTTAAACAAACCATCATACTGTACTTTAATTTCATCCCGGTTAGTGTTACATATTTCTGTTTTCTTTTCATTCTGAATATCCCTGTGTCAATATTATGTATGATTGCCATGGAAACCTATCTTTCCATATATGTTTAAGAAGTCCCTCCAGAGCCAACAAAAAAAGTTGATCCCGCTGTCATCAAGTTATATTTACAGTAGGAGGAATTTTCTGTTTCTGCAAATTTTTGTTTGTATGATATTTATCCTAATTGAGGAGTTTTTGTTTTACTCCCTTTGCTCTGTAATGTTTATATTTAGCATCCAACTTATATAACTCCAATCGTTACTGTTTTCGAAAAGTAACTTCCAGTTGATGAAAGGTACGGTATTGTAAATTTACATCCATCCTGACTGACAGTACAGATAATGAATAATCCAGTACTAGTGCATTGCAAAACACTATTCAAAATGGTCAAATTACTATGCAAAATGGTCCAATTACTATGCAAAATGGTCCAATTACCATGCAAAATGGTCAAATTACTATGCAAAATGGTCAAATCACTATGCAAAATGGTCAAATTACTATGCAAAATGGTTGAATTGCTATGCAAAATGGTCAAATTGCTATGCAAACTATGCAAAGATGCATCTGTGGTTTTGTACACAGGAGGCATAGATACAGTAGTAATTGTATCTAAAGGATAAGAAATTCATAATCTTCAAAATTGTGACACAAAATTTGAATACTAAATGATTCCCTGTGGTACAGTGTTTGTGTGACCTACCTCACAACCGAAGCACCTCCGTTGACTGTGTCAGATACAGTGACCTGATAACCTTTTAATATTGTCCTACCACATTGACCAGCCTACAGCCACCCCATGATACCCACCATCCAAGGAACCTAGCTTCAGATGTATTTTGCTAAGTCCAAATTTCCCATCCAATTTTTCAATTTCACTTTCCCTCTGGATTAAAATTTCTGTTAAGCTCTCATCAAGCTTCCATCCACCCACATACAGTGTAGACAGTTCTTGTAGCATTGTGGCATCTGTTGTATACACTTAATTGCAACAATTTGACAAAATTATGAATGATTCAAATCACCCTGGTAATGGTTATTTTTAATTTTTTGCCTACAAATCAGCATCTGCGTAATTTTAGGGGGATATAAGCATCTAACAGATAGTTTTAACCCATCTGCTGTGAAATGATTGAATTCGTCATAACGGGTATCTTTTTAGTTTTTTATCGTTCCTGTATTTAGTTTTGCACAATTTTGACACTTTTCATCCTTTTTTATTTATTTATTTTTTATTTCACTTTTTAGATTTCTTAAATTTTTTTGCACATCTTTTTAAATATTTTTGATAAATTTGTTACTCATATTTTTACGGAGCAGGGAGAATGTTCTGCTTTTCGATGCGTAATATTTTTATACATCGGCTGAATAAATAAATGAAAAAAAAAACAACAACTAAGAAACAAGGAAGGGATGTCAACAATGATTTTGTAACACTAGCAGGCCAACTAGGATAGTGGATGGTGAGTATATACCGTATTACCATACAGTAGCTGGCTGCTGTACTAACAACAGCATATTTAGTACAGGTATACGTACAGGTATATATACCAGAAAGTTCACCAGGACATTAACAGGAACACAAATATCCAACCAACATCTTTGGTAACCTTTTTGAAGAAAATCTCTCCTAAACATACCTAGCTACATTTGAGAGATATCATCTTAGGTCTTACATAACAGATTCTCAAGATAGAAGGTTGACACTGAAAATTACTACAGTGTGCTATAGGGTTGAGTGATATTTGCTTTTTAACGTCACGATAAATAGTTCAAAAATTATCGCGATATTTCGATAATTTTTCCTTGTTGTATTTAGTGTGTTCGCGAACACACTAAAAACAACTGTCGATTTCCCACCAGTGTTTTCGCGCAGCGAACACACCGAGCTCGCGTTGCGTGCGAGCATAATGGCGTGGGGTCCAGGGGCCCGCCCTAGGGCCCAGATGGGGTCAAGGGGTGGAACCCCTTGTGGAAACCAGGGGGCGAAGGCCCCCGGAAAATTTTAGTATTTTTGCGTGTCTGGGGATAAAAAACTCGCAGTTGAGGATTCAAAATACTGACAACTTTTTGAATTTAAATTGTCACGAAACTGATGAAAATTTTAAAATGACAAGTTAGAGTAGCTATATTATGTGATAAAATGAAAAGAGATTTAATCTGTCTTACAATCTTTAAAAATCTAACAAAACTGTCGATATTATGAAACAAACTACGTTCTGCAAAGTCCCGTTTCTAGACTGCCTAACAATGAACAGCGTGCACTATACGTACATCAGTTTACAACTGCAGTGTTTCATTTACCCTACTTAAATATCACGGTAGGCTACAGTACATGTGCTGCAAATTTTCCCAGGTACCTTGCCAAACAACCCCCTGTCTAACACCTGTTTGTTAACATTTTTGGCACGTTTCCAAAAAACTTTTCCCCATGATACACGAGGCAGTCTATACCATACAGACATAGCACGATATCAAGGCCCCAATAGCTACAGTATGGCCATCTTTATGAAAGTAAACCTTGTAATCCCATGTTTTAGGCCACTTGGCATGATTAACTAAATGCTAAATATTGTTTCCATGTCCTTGTAGAGAACGTCAACTTCGCAAAATACATTAGTTGTGTTTTTGTTGTTACGTGAGATCCGTAACCGACGAAGTGGTTAGGCTATTTACTATACACTTTAACTATGGTAGGATATTAATTTTTCCTTTTTTTTTGGAAATTCTAGAAAATACTTTCTTTTCCCCCCGCTTAACACCAGATGTGGTCTTATGGTTTATTCATAAATGGGTGTACTAGAGCCTTGTTTACATTCGTTGCATTTAGCACGATATGCCAGTTTCGCGTGAATTTTTCGTAAGTATTTTGCTCGATCTTTCGTAAAATTTGAAAGGTGTACCAACTTACTTTTCGTACACAATTGGTAATTTCTCTGCTGATTTTCAGAGTTTTGTTCTCTATACAGTGAATGTTGTAAAGGACGGGTTTTTACGAAGTTCAAAATTCAGTAAATGAAGTTGATAAACTTTATTTCTTTTCAACTTTCTTAACCATGGAATGCTAGAATAACATTTACACATTAAACGGAGAAAGGATAACCGCATTTTTTTCCACATTTATTTCAAATTTCTTTCACAAGAAATTATCGTCATTTGTTCAATCCTCAAAAAATATCGTCTTGAAAAAAAATTATCGCGATAATAATAATTTTCGATATATCGCCCAACCCTAGTGTGCTATCATTTGGTCATGTTGAGAGGTTCGATAATTATAGAAGGACGTGGACTTAGCATCGAGATGAACTTTGAATACAATTTCCTCGTTATACATTTTTCGAGATATGGATAGCTCTGCAATTGTGACAGCGTGTATCGCAAGAGGACTTGATGCAAACAGGTACGATCTGTAGATCATACTGGCACACACTGACAGCAAACTATTCTTTAAGTTTTTCATTAATTTTTTACTTTATGTTTTGACCTTGAATTGGACAGGGTTCCTACCTTGTCCTAGGTACATAGTGGAGGTCAAGCTATCAATATCCTTAGGAGAACTGCAGTGTATATCATATGTTGTTGTTAATTAATAATAATACATAATTTTTATATAATAGGGGCAAACAAAACTATGAAATAATTCTCGTGGCGCTTAACAATAGTTACAATATATATGTTTTAGTAAAAAGATACGTCTTGAAAACTGATTTGAAACCATTCACACATATTAACATGTTCTGGAATTCATTCCAACTACTTTTTTTGGAAGAAAATATGGAATTATGAATTATAAAGGAAAACATGGAAACAAACCTTTGTCAGTGCGTGCATCTATTACATCACACCTGTTTGCTTCAAGTTCACTTTTGGTAGGTCGGTCAGTCAGGACTGTCAAACGTTTAATGTCAGCCTGAAAGTGATACAAAGGAAGTGATTCGTATTACACCAATACAGACCTGTCAACCTGTTTGACCCCAAAATAGGGAGAATAACATTTTTCAGGGCCAAAAAATAGGGAGAACAAGAGGAAAATAGGGAGGTTGGTAATTTTCAACTGAAATGATATAAATACTCCTAAATAAGTATAGTCTACTTATGCAATACAGTGAGAGAATCATCCGATCAGTGTTTCTTGTTGTAGTTTACAGCAGCTCGCTTCACTTTCTACAGGGTTTCTTTAGTAGGCTTCCATTTGAAACAGGGAACAGTGGACTATGGGTACTGTGACTTCATGGCTAGTATGCTAGATAGAGTCCCATCAAGCTTGAGACTTGACCTACTGTCTGTCTTGCTCTTGCGAACTACACTGAATAGCCTTTCCTGTTCAGCGTTACTGTGGGGAATTAGAAATAGGACTAATTATTGGCTATTTCCAGAAATGTCGCAAGTGATGAAACATTAAAAAACCAGGAGAATAGAATATGAAACGGGGAGGCCGGGGGATTCGGGTAAAAACCGGGAGTCTCCCGGTAATACCGGGAGAGTTGACGGGTCTGCCAATATGTCCTCCTTTCCTTTATAAAACAAAGTCACACCTAGATTGTCCTCCAGCCCATTCCTTTATTTAACAAAGGTCGAGGGTCGTTCTGAGGCAAATGAAGTACGGTGCCTGGCAGGGAAGGCCCTGCTAAGCTTTTATTGTTCCACAAGAAACACAGGTCTGTTTAAAATGATGCCTTTAGCCAGATGTTTTCTCGTGATATCATTGTCAAAGGAAAGAGAATGAATATAGTGCTTGTAAAGATTGAGGAGGATGGGGAACTGGGATGGGGGAGAAGAGGAACAAGCCATTAGAGGCTGGGGGAGGGGGTGGGGTTGGGAGGGCATGTGAGGTGATTGTACATATAGTCATGTAGCCTAACAATGTGATGTTACAGAGCCTTCCAAAATGCACATGGACTTACAGTATTTATCATACATTTATTGTATGTATACATAGTACTGTACCCTAACACTGTAATGTTTCACACCGTGTGTTGTACTAGTAACCATATCACAGCTGGCTAAGTACTGAGTATATATTCAGTTTTATGTGAGGTTATATATGCTATACAGATTACCTGTTAGTGACATATTACAGACAAACATGTAAACTTATGTGTATTACATTTAAACAATGCCAGAAAACAAAACAAAAGAAGTCAATGCAACAAAGATCATACACCAGTGAGTCAAGTCTGTTTGCGGTTTCTTTTTGTATCTGAAAATACAATTGTTTTGTATAATGGAGCCTTTCGGTGGTATTGACATACGTGTATATCTTTGGGAACTTCAGACGACAGATTTAATGGTATTTACTGGGTGAAACCAAGACCCTAGAGAGCTGAGAATGTTGAACAGCTAGCTAGTGGCATGAGATATAAGTCACCCACCCTGAACTTGTACTTGTAATAACAAAATGCTAATTTTAAAATGCGAGACTCCAAAGTTTTGCTGATTAAAATTTGCCGCTCCGGTATGATGACACATAACGAGGCATAATTCTTGATAACGTGCATGATGTTTGGCTTACTGCACCTAGATAGAAAACATGAAATAATGTTGAAAAATTTTAATCTGTTTTTGAAAAATACAACAACTTGGAACAACTCTGTGTGTTGTAAACTTGTAGTTCTATTGGCCAGGCTGCATTAATAGCAGGTTACAGTATATTCAGTTATGACTCAATAAACTATGCTTTTCAAGTGGGAAATATTTACTCATGGTTGCATAAATTCCTATGTTTTGTAATGTTATATCTAGACTAGTATGGCAAGTGTTGATGCTCAGATCTATATCTATATTAATATATATATATATATAGATATATCCACTTAAATATATGTGTGTGTGTATACATGTACACATTCTGGGCAATTTACAAAAAAAGTATATTGTTAAGCCGGAAAATGGTACCGTTTAGATGGTTTTTGGTAAATATTAACTACGTCGCGATCTACTTAAAAGAATGGGATGTGTATGAACTTCACTTGGGTGACCTTGAATGAGCTTAATACTTGTAGTGTTATATTTTTTAATAGCAAATACTACATACCAAACTATAGGGTATTTAGTAAGAAGAGTATTTAGGGAATATTTCTTTCTATATTATTTCATTTTCTATATTGCCAACCCTAAGCTCTTGAATACCGTATAAAGAAACGCTCATAACATCTCAAGCTCTCCGTTCACATTCTATTGATTTAGTCGTGAATTAATCCTGCCTGTTTGTCGCATTTAAATTGTTAACATTTCGATATAATTTTCTTTCCAACGCCCATCTTCACCCTTTGACCCAAGGTTCCTTTCACCAAATGGCAGCTTGTTATCAAATTTTGATGAATTTATACATTTCTTCAATTTCTTACATGTTTATGAAATATTTGTAGGTCTCTGTTTATAATATCAGTTGCAAGTCACATACAAAAGAGCCAGTTTTCTCTTTAATCTACCAACCAGAGAAAAAATTAGGTAATTCATTGCTCGGGCAGTTGTTTGATAATGTTTGCACGGGTTATCCGGATACCCGGGTACCCGCCCGACACGATACTACCCGGTTCCTAATTTATTACCCGAATCCTACGCAAAGTGTGATTTTTAAAAAAAAAAATTTGGCAAACTGACGGTTAGGCAGATTTCCCATTGACTTAGTGTGGTGTTAGGCTACCATGTGGTCGATGATAACAGCAATAACGAAGGTAACCACCCGACGCGATACTACCCGGTTCCTAATTTATTACCCGAATCCTACGCAAAGTGTGATTTAAAAAAAAAAAAAAAAAATTGCAAACCGATGGTTAGGCAGATTTCCCATTGACTTAGTGTGGCGTTTGGCTATAAGATAACAGCAATAACGAAAGTATTCCATAGATATCTTATAACTGCGTCACAATTTCAGCTAATAAACAGATGGCTAGGCTAGATACCCCATTGACTTAGTGTGGTGCTAGGCAACCATGTGGTCGAACGTAACAGCAATAATGAAAGTAATCCATGGTTATCTTATAACTGCCCCATAATTTCAGCGAATAAACAGATGGTTAGGCTTAGCCGGCTAGATTTCTCATTGACTTAGTGTGGTGTTAGGCAACCATGTGGAAGAAATTATTATTTATTCATTCGTTTATTTCATAGAAGGAAAAGCTAACAAGGAATTTTACGAGATGTTTATGGATTATAGACGGGATAACTAAAAAATAATAATCGCAAGTGGCTTTTTACTGATCGTTATTCCAAAAGCGATCAAATTGCGCGAATCGCGCAATCTCGCGGCTAATGCGAACCTTGGGCCTGCATAATAGATAGTAGTAGTAACAACTGCTACGAGCTAAATTGGATATTTATATGGTCTGATCCAATAGACGTGTAGAGCAAGCATAAGCAGCGGCGGTAGTGCGATGTTAGTAGTAACGTTAATTATATGAAGTTATTAACAAGTTAATGTAAGAAACAAAAGCAAATAGAAATTAATGAAGAAGGTTTTATACCTTATCTTACGCCTACTTATTTGAACATGAAAACATTGTCAGTAGAGAATATAATTCATTTATTATAGCAACCAATATGTAATTTCTTGAAAATCGTGATACACGAGGGTAAATAATTTTTTCCGGGTACCCGGATACCCGACGGGTAACGGCTCTCGGGTACCCGGTTCCCGATTTTTGGACCCGTGTAAACACTATTGTTTGACCTCCCTGGAGATGTTTATAATATATACATAAAGTACTATATTGCTGTGCACATTACGTACATTATTAGATGCAACTAAACGCTTTTATATTCTCTCTGACTGTAAATACTGTATGCTTCCTATGCATACGGTGTGCCGTTCGTACAATACTACAGTAAGTACTATTTCCATATGTGTCTACATACTATACAGTATATGTACTCAGTACTGTACACTCCAGTATATATAGATGTACAGTTTATTGCTTAGTCATGCAAGATCCCGAGGTATTAGCCGACCTTTCTAAGGAGCTCGTCTCTGTAACCCATCATCAGTCAAGTGTGAGCTGAGTGGCACAGGCATTTGCATTACACTCTTCTAATTATTCATGATTCTCCACGCTATATGTATACATCACAGGCTGGTCTATACTGTATACTGTATATATCTCTCCACATCTCTGGCCAAGGCATCCTTCGTGGATATGATATTGTTGTAATAAAACTCTCACGTTGTCAACAGTTGTAGCTACTGTACTGCATAGAGTACTGTAGCTACTGTAACAGTGTTAATAGCGAGTGTTCTGTGTGTAACTATATATACCGTTCGCTATTGCTCATATTGTGTGACTTTGTATTTAATACATAGACAGTTCTGAAATCTCACGTACTGGCTTGGAACGTCTCTCAGGGTGACCGTCGTATATTAAAAACTCTGAAAACGTCGTCGTCCGATTCTTCAAGCGCTTCATGGAGAGAGTCTGTCCGTGTGCGTGTGTGTGTGCTATTACTGTTTACTCTGTAGACTGGGTGCACAGGATATTCATAAACTGCTGACGAGTTCAACCAGCATGTTTTATGAGATTTAAGTCTGAAATTGGAGATCTTGTTGTAGAAAACTGATGTCTGACTGACTCACACGTTGGGGTGTGTTTGGCTTGGATCTATTTGGTCGTTCTTTGTTGATATAACATTCGTTTCGGGGAGTAGCACTTGATATTGTGAAACGTTCTTTCAATAGCCAGTCTTTTAGAAAGAACATTATGGGGATACATTTATAGTAATGTTGTTAACGATGTGGAAGTCTGCTGCACTGTACAACAAAGACAATTAAATCTTTCTGGCTGTGAGGTCAAATTGAAAACAAGTTTCCTGTATTTTTTCTTTTGGGATATTCGTAAAACAGCTAGAAGCCAGGATGTGTAATTTTGGTAAAACGATTCCTGTCTGTAGTACTGTACATGGCTGTATATATCCCAAGGAATAAGTTGTTGTTCACATTGCTTGTAGCAATTTTACGGAGCGGTCTGACATGGATTTTGTTTCTTGTGAAATATTGAAAAATTCTATGATTCTATATGATTCAATATTCATGATCAAAAATTGCTAGATCATACAAATTTTATTAAGCAGTCCTGAGAAATTGTGACAGGAAGAAGTTTCATCTCTGATATATTTGGATAAAAAACCTGTGGACATTGCCCCCTTAAAACTCATGAATAACTGTTTACAGTATGCTTTAGTTTGCCTTATTAATTAGTCAATTAATTGTCTTGTTTCTTTCCCATTCCTCTCTCTTGAGCCAAAGACTTGTTTCATCATTTCAGAGGTGTTTAATACTTTTGTGTTTCAATTTTACAGAGTGGTTTTACGTGGATTTTGTTTCTTGTGAAATATGGAAAAACTCTATGATTCAATATGAGCAAGACTTGCTAGATCATACAATTATTAAACAGTCCTGAGAAATTGAAATAGGAGGAACTTCTTCTCTGCTATATTTGGATAAATAAACCTGTGGATATTGCCCCGTTAAAACTCATGAATAATCATTTACAGTACGGTTTAATAGTTTGCCTAATTAATTAGTCAATTAATTGTTTTGATGGGTATGATAGAAACTCCTCTAGTATACATCTATAGTGTACACTGACTGTTCACCATGATCTAGCATTGTGCAGTGAGTTATGTTCAGTTCAACTAGGCTTTAAATTTTACACTCTTCTTAATTATAAATTGGAAACCTTCATCTTTATCCATCAAGGACGACAGAGTTATTAATAGCAACATCATAAAGGTACTGTATCACACATATGGAATGATCAAATCCATATTAAAACCATTACACCAAGTACTGTCTGTGTGAAAGACTAGCCGAAACCACACACACACGTACGGTTGTACACAGAAACACACACTGACGTACGCATATGTTAATTATCTCCATTGTCACTGCCATGCCATGTGTGGTCTTTGTGTACAGTAGTAAATTATTATAACGTACAGTACAACCTAGGTGAATCGACTATATTGATACGACGCCACAGAGGCATCGATTAGCCAAGTCATCCTCCTACTGCCTCTCGGATATTCTCTCCTTCATCACTCGAGAGAGAGACGGATTTGTCGTAGATTTTAAACAATGACATCAGGGATGAATTGTTGATGAATGAGACATCATCTTTAGTGACACATCATCTGGGTGCTCCTCCCATTTAAGCTGGCCGGCTCGTGTCATCTCGTGGTCGTTTGTCGTCGGGGAGTATTTGACTCTTCGACTGGTAAACACTAATGTTGATTATTCGTAACTTGGCGGCCAGGATGCAGGGTGAGCAATTTCAGTTCATTATCTTAATTCTTTTGTCCCTCAGGCTTGGGTAGTACATGTATATGAATGTTTGTGTTAGCACTGTAACTGTAGTATTGTATGCACATGTGTGTACATACATAATCAGTGCAAACTGTACATAGTGCAATATTTCAGGGGATGTTAATTGGCATTTAAGTGGTTATTGAAACAGTTATTTCACTAATTTATGACTTTGTGAGTCAGAACGAAAGATTAGCATATAGTAACCATTTAACCTGTCTGTATCTTTGGTCTAGCAGGTTGTGTTAGCAGAAAATATGAAGAGAGTGTATACTGTATTGTATAGACTAAACAAATGGAGTGGTTACACACCGTACATACAGTACATCATGTGTAATGTACAATATATAGTTGGGTTATAGAAATTCTGATCTCCAGGAATGATCAAATGATAATAAATGTTGTAAAAGTTGAAAATTAAGGAAATTCTTGGTGTCTCAGAGTTTGTCTTTTGTTTTTGATATCTGTTTCTTATGTCTGTGGTGGTAGTGTGTAGTCAAGTACTATGTAGTATGCAATAGCTGGACTCTGTACAGTTCTCATGTTGGATACTGGACAGTACTGTAGCTATTACAGTGCATAGTGCATCTATCAATATGTAGTATTCACTTAGCTGGACTGTGTACAGTTCTCATGTTGGACATGTAGCTATTACAATGCATAGTGTGTAGTCACTATGTAGTATGCACTTAGCTGGACTCTGTACAGTTCTCATGTTGGACACAGCTATTACAATGCATAGTGTGCAGTTACTATGTAGTATGCACTTAGTTGGACTCTGTACAGTACTCATGTTGGACATAGCTATAACAATGCATAGTGTGTAGTCACTATGTAGTATGCAATAGCTGGACGCTGTACAATACTCATGTTGGAAACAGCTATTACAATGCATAGTGTGCAGTTACTATGTATTCTATGCAAAATGGGTAATTGCTATACAAAATAGTCAAATTACTATGTAAAATGGGCAAATTGCTACACACAAGTACAAAGATGTAATAGTTTATGTACACATGAGCTAGAGAAAACTTGCATAGTATTATTATATGTACTGTAGTGCACTATACCAGGGAATATTAATTTATTCAATATCGCATTGTAAAGTTCTGTGCAATATGGTCAACATGCTGTACAAAATGGGCAAATTGCTAGATATAAGTAAAAAGATGTATAACAGTTTATGTACACATGAACTAAAGAGACTTGCATAGTATTATTTATTATATATATGTGTACTGTACTGCACTATACCAGGAAATAATGAATCCAATATCACATCATCAAATTGCTATGCAAAATGGGCCAATTACTACACAAGTAGAAAGATATCTTTAATAGTGTTTGTATGTCCACAGGAACTAGATGGGTATTTTATATGAGATACATTTTCAGTGCCTTCAAAACTGCTAAACAGAATTTGAACACTAAAGATATACATATGATTACCTATATGTACTGAATATCATGGTTACCTACATGTACTGTATAAATATATCTTCTGTATGTCATACAATATATGATTACCTATATGTACTCTATATGTACTATATATCATATGATTACCTATATGTACTGAATATCATGGTTACCTACATGTACTGTATATATCTTCTGTATGTCATACAATATATGATTACCTATATGTACTCTATATGTACTATATATCATATGATATGATTACCTATATGTACCGTATATGACTGTATTGTACTGTATTATAGCAGTACAAGGTATCAGACAGTGTCTTCTCTAGAGTTCTAAGTAAATTATATGAATTTATATAGAACTTGAAGTAGCTCGCAGAAACAACTCAGGTCAAATTTATCATTAGTGGGGAATAAGGGATGGAGGGTTATATCTTTGTACATATATCTTACCAGCACTTTCACCGGTAAGTTTCTCATCCGCTGAATAAGATTTAAATAAATAACTACAGTTGTCCAAATGGTTGCATTCTTAGCAGGCTCTGGATAAGGAATCCGGCCAGACTTCCTGAGAATATGTTACCCGGCAGGAAATTGAAAACTAAAAGTCCTGCGCAACCCAATCTCATATTGTGTAATATCAGTGGACAGTGTTCAATGGTAGGAATATCAGTGTAAGGTCATAATTTACAACCCAACGCTGGTTTTGTTTGGTTTTTATGAGATTATTCAGACAACCATGATAATCCAGGTCTTGTATTATATGGATGTTCTTATTAATGTCAGTATGTCAGTATTCCCTTGGTATGTACAGTTTGTGTACATATCTGTGGATATTTGAAATTAGTCATGAACTACCAAACATGTTGTACATTTTACAGTAGGTACAGCAGTTTACATGTCGAGTTTCATAGTACCGTACATAACATCAATATGAATTGGAAATAATGCCACAACATTTTTTTGATATCCCATTGTTGATATCTGAGTGGTGAAGGTAAGGATGGGTGTGGGGAGCCCTTCTCTGGAAAATCAGGTATTATTACTCAGTCTGGTCACGGGTGGGAATGGACTGGAGGTGGGCCAGGAGAAGGGTGGGGGGGGGACGTCAGCCAAAAATCCTTGAAAAGTTGCCTTGTTACTGGTAGTCTTGCTATAGATTCTAAGGTAGAGGAAATGGGATCAGAGGTGAAGTGTGAGGGATGGGAGATCAGAGGTGAAGTGTTAGGGATGGGATCAGAGGTGAATTATTAGGGATAGGGATCAGAGGTGAATTAATGTTGTATATTTAACTGTGAGTAAATCAGTTGTAATTGTTGTTGAGAGCACAAGTTGATTAAGTTCTTCATTACAATGACGGTGCAATTTTCTGGCACTTGTTGCCAGTTTTGGTTAAGAAGGTTAAGCAGTACTTACTAGTCCATGAATATACAACAGTGCATGCCTACAGTATATATACATTAGGCTGTACTCTCATGCAAAGTGGATCTGTTGCAACCTATCAAGTAGTTAAGGCTTAAAGCTGGTTTAAGTTCAGTTTCATGTCATGGTAACATGCGACCAGCACTTTTATTTAAATGTTCAGATATGAAGGTTGAGGTTCTGTGTACTGTACCATGTTGAACTCTCAATGACATACCATGTATACATGTGATGTACTGTACACTTAACTCCTGAGAAATGTATGTAATGTCTGTCAAAGAAGATTTGAATTATCCAGGAACCGAAGCATTTTTACGTTATCCAGGAGTTTGATTTTCGACACCACATTTACGTTCTCACTCATGCACAGACTTT
>JAIPMN010015094.1:0-10942 GCA_020650975.1 Apostichopus californicus
ATATATATATATATATATAATTATATATTATATTATATATATTATACATTTATATTATCATTGCAGGTAACGACGGAAATGGGAGAACGCACTGGTGGAAAGGAAGATTGCTTGGAGGTTCAATGGAACCACGCAAATACGGAAGATGTGCCATCAGGAACGGGTTGTAGCTCCCAGACATCATCTTGGCCAAGTGGGTTTAATAAAACGCAAAATCGCTTCAAATGGCCAACTCAGAATCATGGCGACGAACGTCCGGTGAGTATTTCTTTATAAATTGAATGCTAGTGGTTTCCCAACGAGGTTCTTTTACCAAACATAGCTTATCAAGGCGGGGCTAGAGTCAGTTCACGCATAAAGACAACGCATCGTTTTGGATGAAATTTTTTGAACTTCATTGGCTTTTGCAATTGGAATAACATTGGGATCAGTGTTTTGGGTGCGGGAGGTGAGTTATAGTGAAGAAGGGCGCGTCGGTTAGGCTAACGTGGTTGTCGTGTGGTTCCCCCTCTCTTCCCTCTGCTGTACTGGCTATTTGATCGGCTGAATTCTGAGCTGTGATTGTGCGCCGCCACGATCATGGCGGTGCTAGTCGATGCGCGTCGCCAAGGTCATATATAGCGGCGCGAGCCAATGTGAGCCGCTAAGGTTACATCGGCGCTGGTTAGAGTGCCCTGTCAAGGTCACGGCGCAAAGTTATAGCGGCGCGAGCCATGCGCTCCACCAAGGTCACGGGTGCACATTCAGTGTTTGTAACATATTTCACGTTGTACGTACTAGTACATAAACAGATGCAAACACAGAGAACCGGTTCTGGTATTAAGTGTTCCAGCTTCAATCCATACCCTAACCCTGCATGTTTTCGGCTCAGAGGAAAATGCCCTATCCCTCCTTTATCTTTCTCCGAAAGCAAAGGTGAATTCACTACATGTATCAGCATAACATCCGAGGACGAAGGCAGCGTTACAATTAGAAGCTGCTTTCTAATCCCACTGAAATATTCTTTCTATTACGTCTTGGCCCTGAAGGGGAGAAGAAATGACCGTATACTATCGGCCTGAAAGCAGTAAGTTTACCTGATTTTCAGTTATCATTTATTACAATGTGTGCAAAATTTGTTTCATTTAAGTGAAACTGCTGTGTAGTCATGCGAATGTGGTTCGAAAAAAGAACGAAATGATAGATAACCTGCAATGCAATTTACCCTTTTATAGAAAGAGTCACACGAACATTTCCTGGAACGAACACCGACAAGGGATTTCTGTCAGCTAAAGGGCGGTGCTCACAAGCGAGGACGACCTGCGTGTACCGACTATGCCAAGATCTCTGCCGCAATTTCGTCAGTCAGAAAAAAGGTGACGGTTACCTCATCACCATCAAAAGCTTTCTGGGAGAGTGTAGTTATGGAGCTGGGCTGGTCGGCAAAAAATCTCAAGAGGTCAGTGAAGGTCCTCCGGAGCATATGGTTCAATAACAGAGGAAACATACGATTCCTGGTAGAATCGGGAGAAGGAGCAACAAGAACGAAACCAAGGAAAAAGAGGAAACGTAAGAAAGTAAGATTTTCAAGTAACTGGGTCGACATTAATATGAAAAGAAAGTATTGCACATGTCAAACGTATTATGATAACAAACGACAGTACATCCATTGCAAACAATGTGATGAATGGTACCATTACAGCTGTATGAGTATTCCTTCAACGGTAAAGTCTGGTTTCAATGTAACATTTTATTGCGGTATTGGTAAGTGTAACAACGGAAAGTATGTATTTCAGCTGCACCATGATAAAGATGGCGTTAAGTTGAAAGAAATCTTGAACTCGAGTGAAATAGTACATCCGCAACCTCCTACCGCCAAATCAAGCCATGAATGTAATGATACAAACACCGATTCATGTAAGAATGAAAGTACAGAAGTTGTCAGCCGTGTATCAAATGAGACGTTAAGTGTGTTGTCTGGATCACAAGCAAATAATGATGACTACGTTTTTAAGCAGTTTCCCAAGAAGGGAACATTTTCAATCAATGCAGACACTTATAATACAGTATTAAGTAAAAGACGTGGTAGGTGTCTTCCTGCAGGGGAATGGCAAAAGTATTTCATAGATGGTATGTCTAAAATAAACCCTTACTGTGTTATCATGTTTAAATACCATTATCTTATAGACAATAACACTAGTGAAACGATATTCCGGGCCAAGGGGTATTGCAAATTTGCAGATTGTTCCGTAAACGTATGCATTTCCATGGATAGAAACTATTTATGCACGGTGAACTTCAATGGAAACATGAAGCACAGCATGTACGACATCCATGCTCGGCCAATAAGGGGCTTAGATAGGAGATTAGCGGGAAAGACCCTCTCCATGGGTGTTTAGCCGATGAAAGTTCTTTTGCGGAATCTGTCTTCTAAATCTTCAGAGGTTATAGCATCGGGTAACAGAAACGACTGTGGCAGGACGCTGTCTGTCATGCAGAAAATTTCAAGTGAGGGTAGGTCTAAGGAACGTGATGATGAAAACGAAATCAAAAGTCTTCTAAAAAAGCAGCAGAAGTACTGTTTAAAATATAACCATCGTGGTAGGGTTCCCGGCTTCATCCAACAAATATCTGTTAGTCCGATGTATATAATATGTTTCACGGAAGGAGGACTAAGGGTATGGCACGATATGTGTAGAACAGACGTAGTATTCTGGGATGCGACCGGTGGGGTGTTGGACAGAGGCCATGGTAAAAAGCAAATTTTGTATTATGAGTTGTCTGTTAGAAATTTAACAAAGGGTAAGTCAACCTTGCCGGTGTCCATACTATTATCCGAAGATCAAAGTCTACCTGTTATTATGAATTGGTTAAACGTTTTTAGACATAAAGAAAAACTTTTATTTGGGCATGGTAGCATATCAACCCCTGTACAAATCAACAGTGATAGGGCATGGGTATTCTTATTGGCTGCCATGCATGTTTTCAACAACGAAAGTTACAAACAGTTCCTAAACCGTGCATGGAGTATTTTGAATGGCAAAATAAGACACGAAGACTGTAACAAAACCTTACCGCATGCATGTATTGGTCACTTTATGAAAAATTGCAAAGATTTAACCAAAAAACATTACAAAAAACACTACCGTTTTGGAATGTTTTGCTTGAGCTTACTGGTTAATGCGTGCTCCCTGCAAGCATTCGCAGGTACTGTTTATGATATTTCTGTTGTTCTTTCGTCTCAATGCGCGTCACCCATAGTATCGTCTTGCTTAAAGAGATTACACCAAAGAATAACAGCTTTATCCACAAAAGGTAATGAACAGAAAGACGAACTATCTCCCCTCTTTGTAGGTAACACCGACTTTGCCTCTGACAATAACAGCACTAATTTGTCAGAAGATGCATTCCTTTCCCGTATGAATTCCCCTTTCACTGACCATTTTAGTAAAGTTATAGAGAAAGGTCGCCTCGATTGCAGAAACAGTCACTACACCGGAGTAACTACTGGAGACGACCATAACTCCTACTTTTGTGTAACTTTCTTAAAAGAGATACAGAGAATCCTGCTTCCATCTGCACCGCTGTGGTCAGATATGCTACCAAGTTCTCTTCATAAATGGCAGGTTGCAAATGGACAACCAAGCAGCATTTCGTTTCCACGGTCTATAGCTCATTCGGAGCAACGTATGGGGGTTTTAAAGCAAATACAGTTAGGGAAACGAAAATTTCATCGCATAGACGAACTTGTCGAGGAATTAACAAAAGACTCTCGTGGATTAGAAATTATTTTTTCAGATGCAGTAAAACACTTCTATAAGTCAGCTGATAAACGCAACACCAACTTAATACGTGAAAAATGGTCGCGAAAAAGATCACATTCACAGGGTTCAGTATATCAAAAATCACCCCATAAGAACGTTCATGACGAACGAAATGTGCTTTCTAATGTTAATATTAATGAATATACAGGTGAAGACATGGGAAGCGAATGTCACAACGTTTATGACAACGTTGTTCCTTTGTTCACCCCGCTTCAAAATCTAGAAAATAACTGCTGGTTCAGTTCAGTTTTGCAGTCATTTATTCGTATTGGCAGCATAGACAGATGTTTCCGGGAAAGTACCTTATCCGTGAGTGACTCGCGACTTAACACTTTGCTAGATATATCGAGAAGCTTATTTCACGGCAGGGTTGTAAGTGATAGCGAAATGATCCATACTCTAAAGCTTATGTGCGCAATGTGCGATTTTGAAAGAGGTACGCAGTGTGATGCCAGCGAATTTTTCCTTAAGGGACCAATACAACTACTCTCGCATTTGCGTATGACAGACAAAATCCTTTTTACGATGGAAACGAATTCAAAGTGTAGGTCGTGCAGTAGTGTAAAGATCAAAAAGGAAACAGGTTGTATGTTTCAGGTAGCCATATCTAACACAAGATTCGACACCACCATAAGTGACTTGATTTGTTGCAATTTCAACGCTGATTCTGCTTTTATCAATTGTGATATCTGTAAAAAAAATAAAACTTTTGATATCAGTAGGTCTTTAACCGTAATACCTTCAGTGCTCATAGTCCACTTGCTACGTTATAACTACGATAGCAAAAGTAAACAAATAATAAAGGACAGTAGCTTTGTAGAGATTGAAGAGTATTTAGTTATCCCTACTAAGATATATACCGTGTATGCTTTGTCTACTGTGGTTCAACACATTGGTGAGAGTACTGGGACTGGACATTACCAAACATTGTTTAAAACGTCGACAGGATGGGCAGTGGCAGACGACAATACAAGCCTGGGGTCGACATTGCATACAGTAACAGCTAACAACGCATACATATGTGTATACGAAAAGGTCGACAATGTTGACACACACAATTCACCGACGACTCCAACACTGTCTAACTCAAGTTTCGTCACACAAACGCGCAAAACCCAGACCAAGGACGACATGTACCACGAGAAAGTATGCAACCCTTCTAGCACATCTGACCATACCACTGGACATTCACAGATAACTAAAGAAGGTAAACATGACAATCGCTCACCTGTAAATGAGCAGGATCGATCAACGGTAAACATTGAGAAAAATATAGAATGTGCAGATGATATTATCGATTTGACGACGGAGGACGAGGTAGCCGAAGACCTATTTGACCCACAACGACGACCCGTGACCAGGGGATTTGGCATTAACGTTATGGTGAACGACTTGAAGTTGCTGATGGAGCCGGACGGGTGGTTAAACGACAATATCATTAACTTTTATCTTAATCTTTTATCAGAGGCAGCGCAGAAATCTTTAAACACAAAGGTATTCCCCTTCTCAACATTCTTTTTTTCTAGCCTGTTGAACGACGGGTACGACAAAGCTTATAGGTGGTGTAGCAATTCCGATATATTTCAGCAAGATGTCTTATTAATTCCCATAAATTCTGTTTCTCATTGGACTTTAGTGGTGGTGGATAACATTCAGCGCGAGGTTGTCTACTACGATTCTCTTAATAATACGAACAACAAAACACACCTCGACCATATCAAACAATTTTTATTGATCGCAAATACTGAGAGATCTCTTAATCTAGGTGAATGGTGTTTTCGAATGAAAACTGACGCAGCCAAACAAGGAAACATGAGTGACTGCGGCGTATTTACTTGCCTCTTTGCCGAAAGCGCAACGGGTTTGAATAAAGACGTCAAATGGAATGATATACCTTACGAGAGACGACGCATAGCGTCAACAATACTTTCCCGTAGTTAAGAGCTTCCATGATCAATAAACATACATAAGAGGTCAAAATATAAACTAAGCATCTGCGCTATGTAGGGAGCTACCCCTTGTAGTGTGTTGTATGTGTGGGCAGCGTTTGTTACCGAAAGAAAAACATCCGATTTGATTATCCCAATTGTAACTAAAACAAAACAATAATATCCCTTACATTCGATTATGACGGTAATTTAATGGCAAAATTGTTTAACCTTATTTGGCCTATATAGTACCTTGTTTACTCTGATGTCAAGTTTGCAACAAGCATCGTACATGTAGACATGCCGAATGAATCATTTAAGTCCTGTGTATTTCTATTCTAAAATTAACTTTATTCTTAAGATCGAAAATTACACTAAGAGAAACCGTATTAAAAGCTACAATGAGGTCATCAAATATCAGCTGTCTTACATACAGGACTTCAGTTAAGACCGGTTTACTGGTCTAACCTGCAGGGTGGGTAGGAAAATATGTTTAAGAAGGTTTTCTTTATGCTAGTATAATGTTTATGGTAATTTGCTTTTTCTCTTTTCACAAAGTATCTATCTTAACTATCTTCAAAGACTACAGTTCTTTGCGAAGAATAATAACGATGGAAAAAAGAAGATCTTAGAATTTATGGAGGTGGTTTACATTATGCATTTTTTTTTCATTTTTGGACTGCTTTGGGCCCTCCATCCTCATTCATCTTTCTGCACGGTTATTACATGGTATAATATCACAAAAATACAACCAAAATGTTTGCTGTTTCTTAAATGTTATGCATTATTTGACATCGGAATTTTACAACACCCCGTGTCAGGTTAGATTTAGTGATTTAAAAAAAAACCAGACACCCAAGTGTTTACACGTGCCATTTACGTGTGTGTCTAGAAAATACAGAAAAACAAACGGTTTGATCAACAGATTTTATGTGAAACGAATATTTCCCATCATGCACTGCACTGCCGTGAAATGAATATGTTTAATAATTTTTATCTTCCTCATCCAGCATGCTCTCGAGATGTGGTTTTAATAAGTATACCTGGATAGTTTGTGCCTGGTTTTATGATGTGAGTATCCTCACAAGGTGCTTTAAATAATGCAGAAAAAACAGCACCCAGAAGTTGAAACAATTTTCATTTTGTGTAATATATGTACATAAAGCCAGAAACGTGCATGGCGTATGTGGCAGGAACTAATTAAAGTAGTTGTACATAAATGCAACTGTAGCAAGCTTATTATTCTTCGACTGTACCTTTCCTGAGTGTATATGAGTATGTCTTTTTCATTTCATTTTCTGTCTATTACAAACTTACTACATAATCTCTTTCTTTTGGAAGGTTTTGAAAATTCACCTTTATTGAGGAATTTGGTCGTTGGTTTTGGGATGTATTGTGCAACCCCCCCCCCCCTCCCATATCTTTTTAAATTTACAGAAGAAAAATGACAAATGTAATCAACTACGACACTCATGCACTTCTAGACACCTACTTTAAAATGGAATGGGTTCAACATCCCCCACCTCCGCAAGCATGTTCGAAAAATAATTTTCACAGTGTTGTCTTCTTTTCCCCGACGGCTGCCCATAGGATGGTGTATGCAGATTATGTAGAAGACCGTAGTAGTTCATGTTATGAAAGTTTTCACAACACTTTCACCGCATACATTTTCTATTAATGGTGTCATGAATTAATTTTTGCCAAGGCATCTCTAACGAAAGTATGTTAAATTAGTAGTTACTTTACTTTAATATAAAGTGCACTTAATAACAAATTATTCTGAGTCTTAATTTACTTTAAAATACACTCATCAGATACGGAAAAACATTCTACATATCCTGCGTAAATTTCTAATGATTTCATTAAATAGGAAATTGCTGTATGAAATAGCGCCCTCACTTGGAGGAAAAGTATTAAAATATAAATTCGTAGATCAATTAACGACAAAGACGATTGCGGCAATTCTCACATCAACAGCTCTAGTTTTAAGGCAACTTCAAAGTCAAAATGAACGGTTCCAATTAACCAATTTCGGTTAAACGCTGTTAACTCCACAACGGTTCGTGATAGCAATTTCTTAACCCGTTTCGAATATCTTTTCTTTCAAACAACATAGTTAAGTCTCACAGCAATTATGGGGGTTGTCATTGTTACTGTTTTCGTTCTTTAGTGTAGTATTTTTGCAACTAGCTAATGAGGGCGCTGCAGAAATCCGCCTGCTGCTGATAGTAGACCCCCTTCGATTGTCATAAAATGTCATGAACATGAAAGAATAATGTCCCTTACATTCATTTAAGGTGGTTATTTGATAGCACAAAAATTATCACGGGGTTAAATTGACCAAATAATTGGGTTGTCAGTTTTACTGCTTTCGCTGTTTAGTGTAGTATTTTTGCATTAAGCCGATTAGGGCGCTGCCGGAATCCGCCTGCTGCTGATAGTAGACCCCCTTTGATTGTCATGAAATGTCATGAACATGTAAGAATAATGTCCCTTAAATGCATTGAGAATGCTCATTTGATGGCACAAACATTATCACGGGGTTAAATTGACCAATTAAGGGGGGCTGTCATTGTGGCTATTTTCGCTGTTTAGTGTAGTATTTTTGCATTAAGCCGATTAGGGCGCTGCCGGAATCCGCCTGCTGCTGATAGTAGACCCCCTTTGATTGTCATGAAACGTCATGAACATGTAAGAATAATGTCCCCTACATTCATTTATGATAGTCATTTGATGGCACAAAAATTATCACGGGGTTAAACTGAGCAATTATTGGGGTTGTCAGTTTTACCAATTTTCGCTCTTTAGTGTAGCATTTTTGCAACTAGCTGATGAGAGCGCTGCCGGAATCCGCCTGCTGCTGATAGTAGACCCCCTTTGATTGTCATGAAACGTCATGAACATGAAAGAATAATGTCCCCTACATTCATTTATGAGAGTCATTTGATGGCACAAAAATTATCACGGGGTTAAATTGAGCAAATAATTTGGGTTGTCATTTTGG
The DNA here is from genome assembly GCA_020650975.1 of Apostichopus californicus. Taxonomy (NCBI): domain Eukaryota; kingdom Metazoa; phylum Echinodermata; class Holothuroidea; order Aspidochirotida; family Stichopodidae; genus Apostichopus; species Apostichopus californicus. The sequence continues at coordinate 8,736 of JAIPMN010015094.1, forward strand.
CTGTTTTCGCTCTTTAGTGTAGTATTTTGCATTGAGCCGATGAGGGCGCTGCCGGAATCCGCCTGCTGCTGAAAGTAGACCCCCTTCGATTGTCATGAAATGTCATGAACATGTAAGAATAATGTCCCTTAAATGCATTGAGAATGCTCATTTGATGGCACAAAAATTATCACGGGGGTAAATTGACCAATTAATTGGGGTTGTCATTGTGGCTATTTTCGCTGTTTAGTGTAGTATTTTTGCATTAAGCCGATTAGGGCGCTGCCTGAATCCGCCTGCTGCTGATAGTAGACCCCCTTTGATTGTCATGTAATGTCATGAACATGAAAGAATAATGTCCCCTTCATTCATTTATGATAGTCACTTGATGGCACAAAAATTATCACGGGGTTAAATTGAGCAATTAATTGGGGTTGTCATTTTGGCTGTTTTCGCTCTTTAGTGTAGTATTTTGCATTGAGCCGATGAGGGCGCTGCCGGAATCCGCCTGCTGCTGATAGTAGACCCCCTTCGATTGTCATGAAATGTCATGAACATGTAAGAATAATGTCCCTTAAATGCATTGAGAATGCTCATTTGATGGCACAAAAATTATCACGGGGGTAAATTGACCAATTAAAGGGGGTTGTCATTGTGGCTATTTTCGCTGTTTAGTGTAGTATTTTTGCATTAAGCCGATTAGGGCGCTGCCGGAATCCGCCTGCTGCTGATAGTAGACCCCCTTTGATTGACATGTAATGTCATGAAAACGAGAGAATAATGTCCCTTAAATGCATTGAGAATGGTCATTGGATGGCACAAAAATGATCACGGGGTTAAACTGAGCAATTAATGGCGTTGTCATTTTGGCTGTTTTCGCTCTTTAGTGTAGTATTTTTGCAACTAGCTGATGAGAGCGCTGCCGGAATCCGCCTGCTGTTGCTGATAGTAGACCCCCTTTTGATTGTCATGAAATGTCATGAAAACGAAAGGTTAGTGTCCCTTACATGCATTTATGATGGTCATCTGATGGCACAAAAATTATCACGGGGTTAAATTGAGCAATTAATGGGGTTGTCATTTTGGCTGTTTTCGCTCTTTAGTATAGTATTTTGCAACTAGCCGATGAGGGCGCTGCCGGAATCCGCCTGCTGCTGATAGTAGACCCCCTTCGATTGTCATGAAATGTCATGAAAACGAGAGAATAATGTCCCTTTAATGCATTGAGAATGGTCATTTGATGGCACAAAAATTATCACGGGGTTAAATTGAGCCATTAATTGGGGTTGTCATTTTTTCTGTTTTCGTTCTTTAGTGTAGCATTTTTTAATTGAGCCGATGAGGGCGCTGCCGGAATCCGCCTGATGCTGACAGTAGACCCACTTCGATTTCCATGAAGAGTCATGAACACGAAAGATTAATGTCCCTTACATTCATTTAAGATTGTCATTTGATGGCACAAAACTTATGAAATTGAGCAACTTATTGTGGTTGTTATTTTTGGTAGGCCTATTGTTAAATATAGTCCTACTTTTGCATTGAGCGGATCAGGGGGTTACGTAACTTCCGCCTGCTGCTGGTATTAGACCCACTTCGATTGTCATGAAATGTCAACAAAACTAAAGAAAAATGTGCCTTACATATATATATGATGGTCATTTAATGAGACAAAAATTGTGACGGTGTGAAATTTACTTAGCAATTCTTGGAAGTCCAGAGTTTTGGCTGTTCTGCTTGATTCGTGTAGTATTAAGGTTTGTATTGAATCATTCGTGAAAAAAAATCCCTCCCCCACCCCTTCTCCACCTTGTCAATCCTGTGTACGCCAGTATTGAGAATTGTAATTTGAATTGTTTGGACAATCAACGCACTTGCATAAATATATAACACGTTAACGTGGACTCTTCCAAGTGTTACTGTATACTATCCTATATTACCCACTTTGCCTTCATCATTCACGCGGTTTGTCACGTTACTGCCAGGTGACCGCATTATACCTACTTTAGAGTATAATTTGCTGTTTGCTAGCTCTGTCGGCCAGGTTCAGTCCGGTGCACTTTTCGCACCTTTGAGGACTGACTGGGTAGTCATGTGAGTAAACGGTGTTGTAATAGTTTCATCTATGGATGCCTTTACACGCGGCTAGAAGTACCATTTTCCAATAATTAATCTTCACCATGCCAGTTTTTGTGTATGGAATCATTGGAAAGATCGAAATCAAATACACC
>JAIPMN010015097.1:0-10535 GCA_020650975.1 Apostichopus californicus
ATACACACCTATCTGGAAATAGGTGATAAGCTGCATCATTAAATTGTTAAATAATCGCTTACCTAATTGTACTTACTTTGTAAGTACCCAGCAATATCACTTCGTCGAGTGTGTGTCTATTCTGCGTTGCTAAGGACGCATCAAGTTTGTCTCCATTTTGAAGTTGAACTCCGTAGTACCATTAAATATGCATTTAAACCATACACTCATTGAACAACCGCGTTATAAATCCATCCTTGCGTAGACGTTGTGACTCCTATCGAACGATATCAACCATTTTACTATCTTTCACAGCTAAGTATATTCACAGTCAATAATTCAGTTCTCCATCATGTCAAGTTCAACATCACAGTCGCTTCCGAATTAAAAATCTATCATCAATATCATATATAGCCATACAATGCTTGCATGAACTCTACACGTATTCATCCTTGTGGATGCGGTTTTATTAATTCGACGTTACTGCACTACGTGCATTACAAACGAATTGCGAAAAAATGGGGAAAACAGAGAAAAAGAAAGAAAAAAACAAAACAAGTAAGCTAAATTTTACCATCATTCTTTCGTCGATCGCTTAACTACATACGATAAGATAGTTTCATATAGTGATTATGCCAAGAGGAACGTGTTTTCATGTTTATACTCAAATGGAGCATCATCTTCATCAATGGATCCGCGATCGAGCGACATATAAAAGAAAAAAAAACGGAAAGCTGACAAATGGAATTGTGTAATCTTTCCAAGATAGATATATAAATGGATGGACGGACAGACGGATGGATGGATGGATGGATGGACGGACGGACGGACGGACGGATGGATGGATGGACGGACGGACGGACGGATGGACGGATGGATGGATGGATGAATGAATGAATGGATGGATGGATGGATGGATGAATGGATGAATGAATTGTTTATTAGCTATATGAGCCTATAGCAGCGATGACTGACTATAGAAAACAAAATATGTATTCTCTCCTTGCTTTACTTACGCATAGGCCTAACTGTTGCTATACTTTAATATATTAGGGCAATATTTTATTACACCAAGAAGCGGTTTATTGTTCCCTTTGTCACAGACGATCAAGCAAAAAACTTGGCAATACGCCATAAGCTTATATTACCCGTTTTTTCTGTTAATATTATGAATAGTTCTGAAATTTATCGGTAGTAAAATTATTGATTTGGTAATTCATTGTTCTCGATTTAGTTTACCTCTCACACGATGAGAGTTTATATTTTGTAAACTATTGATCCTCGATCTAGTTTGTATACTTTATTGTTATTACCATCATTTTTTTTTATTATAACTACTATAATACTGTTATTATTAACAATATTTATTTTATAAACAAAATGCCATTTTAATTTAGATTTTTTCGATCGCCTTTAAAGCAACTTCAGTTATTTGTTTTTTCTTTGGTACGAGTTACCAAACTTGATGTTGCTCAATATAAAGTTGCGATTATTTTATATTAATTACTATGAAAACAATTGCCTATTTTCCAAATTTAGAATCTTTGAAACTTGAAAGGGAAAGAGCTAATTAAATTTGACCCCTGGGAAATGGCGATATCGAAAAAAACAATAAAATAATAGACTTCAAAAAACACACACAAAGAAAAGTTAAAAAGTTATTTGTCACAAGTTGAGAAACGTAATTAATCGAGTGTACGCGGTGAAGGGGTAAACAGGTTCCATGTTGTGATAAAAAAAAATAGGATTCATTTAAAGCTTGATATTGAGCAAAACATTCTCAAATGCAAAATTAAAAAAAAAAATGAAATATGAGCATCAAATGAATGGTTCCCAAAGAAAAGTACTTATAAGGGGATGTGTTACGAGTTAATTTGGGGTATATCGGTATATTGAAATGTATGATAATTATTGTGACCTTACAGTATATGCATAAGAATGTCATAGTGCATCATGACCACTGTTGGGTGTGGGGTGACCCCTCCCCCTCCCCCATCATGATCGGCTACGGTGAAAATTGAACCCCCACCCCCATACACTCCATACAGGTAAATTATCTAGCTAAATGATTTAGTTAAACCAAAACGACGACCTAGCCCCCTCCCCTGTTTCTATATGCCTAGTTGCAGTATTTGGAATGGAATAATCAGTATATGCATACCTTACAGTATATGCATAAGAATGTCATAGTGCATCATGACCACTGTTGGGTGTGGGGTGACCCCTCCCCCTCCCCCATCATGATCGGCTACGGTGAAAATTGAACCCCCACCCCCTCTCTTCCCGAGATGTGCACTCCATACAGGTAAATTATCTAGCTAAATGATCTAGTTAAACCAAAACGTCGACCTAGCCCCCTCCCCTGTTTCTATATGCCTAGTTGCAGTATTTGGAATGGAATAATCATGACAGGCTGAGAAATCATAACCTTTTTTTCAATACGAAACGCTATCGTACTATTTTCATCATAGATTAATATATCTTTAAGATGATGAGTAGCGACATCTATATTGAAAATGATATCAGTGGATTCAATATCAATCCGATCAAGTGAAAGTGCCGATCATCTCAATTTTCGTGATGTTACCAAATAACATGAGCTGATATGTTGTGGCTTGGATGTCAGAATACTAGCTTGGATTGTTATTATATGGCCCATGCCCACCGCCCCGCCCCGCCCCCCCCCCCTCCCCCAACAAAATCTTGCTACGCACAACTGGAAGAGGACTGTCGGACATGAATTGTCCCCGGAGATGCAAAATGCTTGGAGTAATCCATCTGTTTTTTGAAATCTGAGCCTCGGGGTTCACTTTCAAGTTTCATTGGCTTTCAGTTTCAGAAGTATTCTCTTACCATAAATTATAATAACTTTGTGACAAAAGACAAGCAAACAATAGCAAATTGACGATGGCAGTATTATATAACCAGGGAGTTGTTATGGAATTCCATAACAACTCCCTGATATAACTTAGCCTAGAAGAAAACAGAAAGAGAATTAGAAATTGAACTAAGGAAAGACGAATAGAAATAGAGTGAAACTGAGAAATAGACTAAAACATTCAGTTATAGCCTATGATATGTTTCCTTTGTTTCATGGTACCCATACCTATTATAATATATAAAGAAATACACACAACAGCTTTCTAGGCTTAGCAAAGTAGAAGCACTGATATATTTCTATTCTGGGCACTTATACAGAGAATCAATTCTCTGTATAAGTGCCCAGAATTGATCAGTGAAAGGTCAAATTGAGTAATGGATAAGAGATTATAATGTCACCTATAATTGGATGGTCTATGGATAGATTATGTAAACCTACTGTCAACGTATTCCATTTGACAAATGTACACCTGTTTTGGAGTTTTTTTCAATATAAGGATATACCCATACCCACTCCCCGACTCGATCTTCCCTGACCTCCACCGAAAACCTGTCGAAGTTCTTGCCAGAGTAATTCTCGCGTTTCTTTGTGTAATAGCGTAATTGGAACGATCACGTGTGTACAAACAATAGGTACAGCTACATAGGGAATCATGTGATTCTGACGTAAACAGTGACCAACGATTTTGTAACAAGAGAGCTCATTATATAGCTAGGTCCGTTTAGTGCAGTGTACGTAACACATGTAACTGTATCACAGTCCAGTGGCGAAGCACCTGATTTGGACTATCGCTAGCAAAACCTTCAGACGTAGCAACAATTTGAAGTACCGAAACTGCCTGTCTGTTCATTCGACTGGGTTAGACAATCATTAGAAAGTCGTAGATCTTGCCATCTTGATTGCATTGTAAGTTGGGTTAAATGTTCCTTTCAAATTTGACTTAGCCTAACGATAGGCCTACAGTAGGTTAGGCACGGGGCCCTACTAAGAACTAACTATTTCTAGCCTAAGTACAAGACAAATTGCCAGCTTCTTTGTAACACTAACAACGTCATGATCACAGTGACATCAATGAAATTACAGCAAAGTGTTCAAGTCACTGATTATATTATGACATCATTATGCAATCAGTTCGAATATGAAGGGTGTTTGTTCTCACTATAGCCTAGAGGAATTATGGGAGGGGGCACTTCCCCCTCCCTTTTTCTCAGACCTTGACTCTTGATTTTTTTTTTTTTCTTAAATTGGTTGGTAATTTGGTTGGTTATGCCAGAGCAATACTAACAACTCTGTGATTCATTTATACTTATTCATACCATGACTTAGTCTATAAAAAAGATGACGCATTGTGACAATTTTTTTTAGTTACAAACTTATATACAGATAGCATAATTACATTTTCAAATACACAACTAGTACTGGGTCATAACCTATAAATTTGGTACCATATATACTAGATCTATATTACATCTAGGGACTCCAAATATGTCAGGGGGACATCCCCTTAGACCCTCCCAGGTTTGCCCCTACCCACTTTCACACATCAAATCCTGCCCCTGGTTCTCACTCACTGTTGGAAGACAACTTTTATGAATAACAGCTATGTTTCCTCATTCAAACTTTTAGGTAACAAGACCTACAGTACTTTTATAATCTAGTTGGTATTCATGAACTAACGAGGAATCAGTCTCCCGAATTGGCCAACATTTTAAATTCAATGTTTTCTTTTCTCCCTCATTATCCTGCACATGTAAAATTATTCTGTATCGCATCAGGGCAATACACAGTGTACTATGCTGGTCATTTAGTTTTTTCTAAGATGTCTTTCAAGTGAGGTCTTGCAATATGTGGCATTTCCAAGTTTACCCTATAGCTGACTATGACAACATCTGTGAAATATCAGATTTGTTCATTTTCTATCTGTGTCATGTATCTAGTGGGTGTACTTTTGACTTCCCAACTATCTTTCAAGTCTTTCTCTGTTACAATTTATTACTGCTATTCAGTCAAATTGTCATGCTTAAAATGTCCCTAAACACTGGTTTGCCCTCTTTTTTTCTTGCAATTTTTTATCTTCTGTAAATCTTTGTCTTTTGTTTCTCCGATCAAAATATGTCTTTGATATTAATATTTACCCTTACCCAATCCTCCCCAAGTTGCAAGTTTAAAAAATAGCATAAATTTCTGATTTAATTACATATTACATAGTGCTGTGTTGTAACCCTGTCATATTGTTCTATCTCAGTTTCCTGCTTAAATATCCTTCTTCAGCTGCTGCCATTGAGTTCCAGTAACTCTTGTGCTTATCACATGTCTTTCCCATTATGTAAATGTACAGATCTATGCAATGTATATTCATAATAAACAAAATAAATTTAAAAAATTGAAATGAATAAAAATATATATCTTCTTTCAATGTTTGTGGCTGCAGCCTGCTAGCCTGCTTGTTAATCTAAAGTGGGTAAATTACTCTTATGGATAGCTGGTAGTCACGTAACATGGAGGTGATGTTAATTCTCGCTCTCCAGCTTACGTGAAGATGCAAGCACTTATACCAGTTCAGGTTTGTTCTGGATGTTCCTTACATGATATCGTTCAATGATTTGTAAAATGTAAGCACTGTTTGCCCCAAGAAGTTTCCAGCATCTTCCTAAGTGTTACTCCCTAACATCGCCACAGTTGTAGTTAAATGACATGGATAATTCTGGGTCATTCCGGCAGCCCCAAAGGGGAGTCCTTGGAATGCCAAGAGGGAAAAACTAAAACACTTTGTACTGGATCCTAGCATTATATAACAGCAATGCAAAATTCTACCCATACATTTGAGGGAACTGACATTCAATAGTGTGTAAAATAAGCACCAGTAGAAATCACACAGCTGCAAAGGATATGCTTTTCATTCGTAAACTGACTTACTTACTTACTATTGTAAAAGTGTCAACTTGTACATTAGTTTGGGTCGTACTAAACCTTGTGTGGTGTTTGCAGACTCTGTAGTAGTTTGCATTCAACAGATTTCAAAAACAGTGCGGTTGGGTCGGTTGCGACAGCAGCTGCATAGAATTCTGAACATCATTAGTCATCAGAAATGGCTAGCAATAGTTCTCAGAGAGACCTACCATTAGTGGATCAGGATAAAAACCAGTTAGCTGGCCCCAGTCAAACGGCCGAGACAGAAACTGACAATTCCAAAGGTACATACAGTATTCAAACTTCATATTTCCCATACGACATGGCTGTTTACTTACCTGCATATTCAGTGCAAAATCTGGCCTAAGTGGTATTCTCGCAATTGTTAATACCAGGTGGAATAATTTTGTGCAATGAAAAGCATCAAACTGTTGTTTTGGGTATCATGTCTTAAGTTTGGTGAACTTATTCTCTGCTGAGCTGTGAGTTCTATTTATATAACTTGCACAGTTCAGGTTATATTCATTGGAGATTTAATTTGCCTGCCCAAACTTACATATGCTCCATACTTCTATTACATGCATTGATAAGTTTTAAGTTTAACTACAGTGTTTATTAGGAAGGTTTACTTTTCAAAGGGAGTTATTATATAAAATCAGATAGTTTTATGTCTGACATACTGTGAAATGTAATTTGTATTGATATGTGAATTAATAACAATGATATAGCTACTTAAGGCATAGGAGACCAATGTTAATGTTGCTCCCAGCCAGGGAGAAGGTGGAGTGAAAAGGGCTACATAGCCTCTCCCCTCCCCTCCCTTCCACCCATTATCAACCTTTAGCATCCATGAGAACAATGGATTTTTAATATCTGACGTCTCCATACCTACTGTTAACTGTCCTTATGCTCCAACTCGCACACTTCGTTCCTCCAACAAACTGTATTAACTGTTCCTAAACCACGATTGAAAACCTATGGTTACAGAAGCTTTGAATACTCTGGCTCTAATCTCTGGAACAAGTTACCAGATCACATTCGATCATGCTCTAAACTTTCTACATTCAAAACTCTTCTTAAGACCCATCTTTTCACAATCACTTGTTCTTTTGTAAATTAATCTGCTTTCTTTGCAAAGCGCCTTGAGCAGTAGCTTTTGTCTACTGATTTGGCGCTATATAAGTCTCATTTATTATGATTTTGCCACGCAGGGGTTTTAAATTACCTTACTAAATTTCCTGCAGATCATGTCCATCAGCACTACTGCAGATTTGACTGTGCAGTATTGTTCGTTAAGCAAACAGTCAAGCATTCCTTTCAAAAATGAAAACAATTGTCAAATTACTCTGTTGATTAATGTATTTGTGTATATTTATTTTCGGTTTCGATGATAATCGTAACCTATATGCATTCATGATGGCGTATGTGTGTGTGTGTGTGTGAGTGCGTTTGTGATGCCCAGCTTGTAAACATGATATCTCAAGAAGGGAAGGTCAGACCAATTTCATATTAGGTGTGTAGAAGTACCACATTGAGTACAAGAAGCCTATTGTTTTTGGTGGAAGGTCATTTGGGGTCACCAGGGGTCAGATTGTGTAAACCTTGTAAAACACCATATCTCAAGAAGGGAAGGTCCGACCAATTTATATTTGATGTGTAGAAGTACCACATTAGGTACAAGGAGCCTATTGTTTTTGGTGGAAGGTCATTTGGGGTCACCAGGGGTCAAATTGTGAAAACCTTGTAAACACGATATCTCAAGAAGGGAAGGTTGGACTAGCTTTATTGTTTGTGTATAAAAATACCACATTAAGTACAAGTAGCCTATTGTTTTTGGTGGAGGTCAAAGGTTATTTGGGGTCACCAGGGGTCAAATTGTGAAAACCTTGTAATCACGATATGTCAATACTGGAAGCTTGGGCCGGCCTTTAATTTAGTGTGTAGAAGTACCACATTGAGTACCAAAATCCTATTGTTTTAGATGGAGGTCAAAGGTCATTTTGGGTCATCAGAGATTCAGAGGTCAAATCGTGAAACCCTTGTAAACATGTACACCCTCACTATACATTACGTCAGATACATGAAGAAAACTGCTCATGTTACATCATCGAAACCACAATGCATTTTTGCATTCTGGTTGAAACACCTAATTGGTCTAGTTTATATTAATCTCTTTTGTTTCTTATTATGTATTGTTTTTTATCAAAAATAAATGACATGTTGAACTCCTGCCAGGACCATGAATGTTGTAACAAACCTGACTTGGATGGTTCACAAGAGTGTTTCAATAATGCTACCACACTTTTATACTCTTCCCTCTAAAAAGCCTCTCACAGCTATCAATTATCATTATTGCTTGTTTAGAGATGTAGTTGCCAAGTATGGGAATGGTTATCTGCTGTATGGAGGATGAAATAATGTAATCTGTGCTGCCCTTCGATAGGGACTCACGTGATCTGAGGACCGTCATAATACGAAAGGTCAAAGATCGCAGGGTCACATGAATTGGGAAAAAGTGACTTTTAACTCTTAATACAGGGACAAGTAGACTACAACCATCACGAGTATAACCACCTCAAAATACATGTAGTAACCGTGGTGACCGAGGTGAAACCTGAAAGGCAAAATGAAGGATGAATATTGTTTCTTTTCTATTGCAGAGTTAAATTTGTAAAAATGAAATACCCGCATGCATTTTATAGGGTATGTGATATGATGTAGCCATAACAAATAATTCATGAATGGTTTTTGGGTCGAGATATGCAACTCATAAGTTAATTTATGATATGCAACTCAATTTATGATAATTAATTTATGATTAATTTATTTATTAATTTATTAATTTATTTAGTTAATTTATTAATTAATTAATTTAGTTAATTTATGATATCCAACTCAATTTGTTAATTTAAGGACTTTAACATCAACAATTTTGAGGAAGCCATAAACCTTGCACAAGATCGTGATACGTGGCGGAGGTTAATCACTGAGCATGTCGGATAGACGAGACTCAACTTACTTCTACTTGGGATGAGATATGAAACTCAGTGGATTGCCATCTTGTCTCTCTCTCTCTCTCTCTCTCTCTATTCTTTGATCAAGACATAATTTCATTTCCTCGATTGTCTTTTCAGTGCCGCCTCCTCCAGGAAGCAGTATGCCCGCAGGCACACGTCTCCGGGATGCGGGAGTGTATCCTCTCTATGTCCTGCTTCTGTTGTTGGTGACCTATCTGCTGAATCAACTAGACAGATATGCCCTGGCAATCTGTGCCAAACCGATGGCCCAGGAGATCCACTTTGGGGATAAAGGGTGCATGGCCCTCACGAACACAAGCAGCAAAGCTTGCAAAGGGAAGAATGAGACAATGTAAGCAATTTGGCAAAATTGTGAATTTCCTTGACATATTTTGTTTTTTATTTTCAAAGTGCATACTGTTCTGCTGCTAAAGTTTGTTAGCATTCTTCCAGCATTAACTTTAAATGCATAGGTTTACAGTAGGTTTAGGCTTTGGTGCATATGCTGTGTAGGTTCTGTGTACCTGTGATTAGTCTACAATATCATTTAATCCTCAAGACAGACTGACTCTCTGGACGTCAATATTTTCAGGTAGGGGTGATATCTCTCCCATCCCATGCCCTTGGCTGGCAGCAACATTTAAATATTGGCCTACTATGCCTAAATACCTACAATATCACCTTAAAAATTAATGGAACAAGCCAAGCTAGAGAGCATTCCATTTTTTTCAAATTACATGATGGTCACAATAACACTGCAAAGTAAAGCAGTCAATGTTCAACGGTTTCACCTCTGAATTATCGATACAAGTTTATGTTGTTGCAACAGATCTCTGGATCCGTAATCACACATTTTATCGACAGTGTTGTTTTCCAAATGCATACTTTAGTTTTAGGAACGTCTTCCTGCACTCACAACCTCCCCCCACCCACCCCCACCCGTTCTGCCACTATCAAGAAAAATTTGATATGGGAAATATAAAGAATAGTGCTTTATAGGTTAGAGTAATTTTTAAAACAAGTTTGTTACCTTATAATCATTGAGTAATCAAATTTCCATATTTTTTTGTTTCTTCTGACAGTTGCGATCAAAAAAGAGGCAAGGACCACAAGACCAACGTCTGTTACTATGACTACACCGGACTCGGTTGGGAGTACCAAGTTCTAGCCGGACCCATCTTCATTGTCGTGTACACCTTCAGCGGGATCGTCCTCGGTTACGCAGCCGACATCAGCAATCGCAAGAACCTCTTGGCTACGTGTCTCGCCATATGGAGTACAGTCACTGTCCTCACAGGATTCGCTCAACAGTACTGGCACCTAATCCTACTTCGATTCGCTCTAGGCATTGGGTGAGAGTTACTTTTAATTGATATCACTGTAGGTGTTTGACACCTGTATCGAACAATACTAGTTCAGTTTTTTGGTGACATATTTTGCCTTACTCTAGAGATCAAACATGATGCTAACCAACTCAAAAATCATTTGTGATTCCTAAAGCCGGATCTCGAAAGAGATACTTTGCACCGACTTTATGTTAATGAAATGGAGGTAAACAACAAAGGCAAATGAATATATATAAATGAAAACGTAATGAGAAGGAAAATCCAGAACAGTGAAAAAACTGGGATTCATAGTATTGTTCGATACAGGTCTCAAACGCCTACAGTGAAATGACGACCTTCCTTACCGGTTTCGAACCTCTGGACATACAATCAGCGCCCATAGCCTAGTTGGTTAGGGTGTCC
>JAIPMN010015101.1:0-11445 GCA_020650975.1 Apostichopus californicus
TGACAGTATGAACAGATCCCAACCCTTTATACGACAGAATCTCAAGTTTCATGTTATTCATACTGCTTGTACTGACAGTATGAACAGATCCCAACCCTTTATACGACAGAATCTCAAGTTTCATGTTATTCATACTGCTTGTACTGACAGTATGAACAGATCCCAACCCTTTATACGACAGTATCTCAAGTTTCATGTTATTCATACTGCTTGTACTGACAGTATGAACAGATCCCAACCCTTTATACGACAGAATCTCAAGTTTCATGTTATTCATACTGCTTTTACTGTCAGTATGAACAGATCCCAACCCTTTATACGACAGAAAATCTCAAGTTTCATGTTATTAATACTACATGTACTGTCAGTACCAGTGCTTTGAAGCCACAGACATGAAACTACAGTACAGAAAAAGAAAAGAAAAAAAAAAAAAGGTTGTTACAACTTTACATTTGCAACATATATGGTGTGTTATATTGACTTAGTAAAGCCTGCAAGCATTGCGGAATAGGTAACTGTGCTATGCGCTCAAGAATAGAAAGAAAAAATAAATAAATCACAGAGCACTGGGACAGTCCGATTGTGGTGTAGCTTAAGATAGCAGGCTGTTTTATCTATATACAAATCCTTAGGATTATCAGTACTCAAATTGACTTAACTCGTTATTCTATATCAAAGTTACATCAGTTAATGTAACCTTTACTCCGTAAGTACTCAACCCTTCAGTACTACAAATAGAATACTTCACACTAGTCTTGTACTAACATAGCTTTTAAGTCTATTTGCAAGCAGTTAAAGCAGCAGCTTGCACGAGTTTCTCTGTCGTTACTTCTTGATCTCTCCTTTAACGACATGTAAACCAAAATTTCAAGTTAAAGAAACACGAGCTAGGGAGATGACGTTTCCAACTAAAACAATTTCATGGCTACATTTACGTCGTCGCCGATGTTTTGTACAGGAGGGGATTTTGGCCATCAAAGTTTTGGAATGTTGCTTCAAAGGTTTCTGCCATCAATTTTTGGCGTGACACTGTCTGATGTCTTTGATGATGTGAAGAAAGTCACCGGCAATTTATTCTTTCAAAATTCATAGAAATTACCTGTGAGTTTTCTGTAAGAAATAGGCTTTCGTGCCTACATGCAAGTTTTCTAGCTTGAATGCATATTCTCAATAACCCATACGGTTCATTCCAGCAAACTCTATTCAGTATATACCATCAAAAGAAATAAAAACTGAAGATAAGTAATATATATATATATATACACGGGAAGCAGACAACAATGCGATATTATCTGTCTGGTCTGAACTTTACAGTGCTTTGTGGCGGTTGATTTTATTCAGAGACGGCACAAAAAAGAATGACAATTAAAATTACGAAAACATACGCAAAATAAAATACAGTAAAACAGTCCAAAAAGGAAAGAGAAAAAACTTGTGAAGTTTCAACTTTATCCTAAGAATGTCAAAATCTATAGATAGAAATAGAGAGAGACAGAAACAAAGACCTAGCTGACTTTTATGAATAATAAATACCAAAATGAAAGAATTTTGACTGAATCTGAAGAAGGTCAATATACTTAGGTTGTGATTGATTCAAATGTAGGTCAACGTATAGTATGGGCTTTAACAAATACTTACCTTGCATGGGGGTACCTTAATAGTGGGCTTGATTTAGAGTAAGGAATTAGTACAAGCTAGTATTAACCAATGTTGGCATGATGGGGCTGGGGGGGGGGGGGCTGGAATACCACCAGGGGCATCCATATCATACACTGCACAGTAACTAACTACACCAGAGAGAATCTTGTGAATAGTACATAATGCAATTAGTAGCCTATATATTCCAGTATGGGCCTTAACCATTACTTACCAAACATGGGTACCTTAAAAGTGGGCTCGATCAAGAGTAAGGAATTAGTACCAGCTAATATTGACCAATTTTAGGATGGCAGGGAGGGAGGTGAGAGGGGGAATACCACCTGGGACATCCATATCAGACACTGCAAAGTAACTACACCAGAGAGAATCTTGTGAATAGTACATAATGCAATTAGTATATATTCCAGTATGGGCCTTAACCATTTACATTCCATGCATGGGTACCTTAAAGGTGGGCTTGATCAAGAGTAAGGAATTGGTACCAGCTAATATTGACCAATTTTAGGATGGCAGGGAGGGAGGTGAGAGGGGGAATACCACCTGGGACATCCATATCAGACACTGCAAAGTAACTACACCAGAGAGAATCTTGTGAATAGTACATAATGCAATTAGTATATATTCCAGTATGGGCCTTAACCATTACATTCCATGCATGGGTACCTTAAAGGTGGGCTTGATCAAGAGTAAGGAATTGGTACCAGCTAATATTGACCAATTTTAGGATGGCAGGGAGGGAGGTGAGAGGGGGAATACCACCTGGGCCATCCATATCAGACACTGCACAGCAACTACACCAGAGAGAATCTTGTGAATATTAGATACAAATACAAGCTTGACCATGTATTAATATCTTGCACCCTAATAAAGAAAACAGTAAGGACTTATTCCTTACACATTTGTCTTACTATACTACTATAATATTTATATAGTTTACTCACTTAACATTTGTGTATGAGTTCATGTCATACCTCATTCAATGGCATTTTATTAATTATAAAAAAAAAAAAAAATTAAAAATTAATTATTTTATTGATATATCAAGAATAAATGATGGAAGCAAAGGGATAAAAAACCCACAATGATTAGAGACAGTAGCTGTTCATTGGGGGGGGGGGGGGGTAAAGAGGGGCAATTGGCTCCCATTGTACTAACACTGGGATCTTTCCAATCCAGGTCAATTTTAATCCCTGGCTATATAAAATGTTACGAAAACTACATGGCACTATATATTACTGGAAACACTGGTCAGGAGGTGATGGTAGGTATAAATGTTAGAGTCTACCTTTAATGAAATTCAAACAAGAGTATACACTGCGAAGGGTCCAAGTTTGAAAAGAGTGGCTTTTCTTCAAGTATTTACCGATCAGGATACGGGAAGGAATTCCTGATTGACTGCTGGTGGTATTATTATCTTTACTTTATCAACCTTTGGAATTTGGGTAAATATTGGGGAGCTTTAAACATACTATGAAGGCCTTTTCAGGAATTATTGAAGATGAACTTAGAAGGACATTGATCTGTGGGTCTCAAATTCATGCTTTCAAACCCATATGATCAGACCACATTCTCATTATAATTGTCATATGGATGAGGCTCTTAAACTATTGACTGCATTAGAAGCATCGTGGAAACTTCAGCCTAAACGAAACTCACAGGCACAAACGTATAGAGCAATAAGGAAAACTAAGTATATCTGCAAGCTACGTTTAATGATCCTTGACGAGTTATTGGTAAGGCAGGTGAGGTATGTAGGCTTCGTTAGATATCTTCACTTCATTAAGTAAATGCTCAGTAAGCCGTACTTATGCTTTTGTTGCATGTTTGACAATTTTCAAAATGTTTCCTATTATGGCAGTTTGTTAATCATGGTAAGAATACTCAGTAATTAACCGATGCAGCTTGTGGTGGTCTATGTAGAGTGTTTAAGATACCCCTGTGATATGCTTAATAATTATCGACACTTGACATAAAAGCACCTCCTGGGTCGAGTTGGTTTTTCACAAATGTTTCATTGCCATCCATATTTTCATACCTAAAATTCCAATGATACAGTTGGTTAATATTAAATTACATATGAAAAAGTGTATTGTGGACGAAATGTTAAAAAAACGAGTCATTTATCTGGATCTCGCTTCTTATTTAACCTTAATATCTTTGTTTGTTATTTACATCTTTGTAAGACCGACTGGTATCTTATTTTTAATATAGTATACTGTGGTGCAGGTTTGTAAAACTAACTGTGGTCATTTGCAAAAGGCTTGCAGCAGCTACGATACTTTCCTCTGGTGACATCTGTTAGACATATCTCATGAAAACAACGAAACGAGGGGGACCTATGTACACAAACGATCGTAGAATGAATGTTTCCAAACTTTTCGGACCTAATTTACAGATCTACTGTAACATAATGTTGAATTTTGCCAACTGGTCGGGAAGTCTAACCGACCTTGCATGAATTTAACACTCAAAATTTAATATTTCAACCAAGCAAACTATGAAGACCTCTTCAGGACATTTTTTCCAGAATGAAATTTTATTGATTAATTAACTAAGTTGATTAACATTTATTAGTATATGAAAAGAGCACAATTTGACTACAGACATGAAACTGTTGTTTGAATGAAAGAACTAAGATTCCCTGATGAAGTTTCTACCACGATCAGTCTGGATCTGTATGTACGCTAGAAAAGTAGGAAAGTGTTCTCGCACGTAAAACAGTTCCTTCCCTTTTAGTAACTGATACGCTATCATCGGAACATAGTAGATCTTCCGGTTACCGTGGGGATCTCAGATTACTTTAATTGCTATGAGTTCAAACCCTCATCAGTTCTTTAGGCTTAAATATTGGTAAAAATTACTTTTGGGAATGTGAGGATTGGACTTGTTAAATTTGGAAAATTTGGGTTCAATCAACAGATTTGTAAGAAATTTAGCGATTTAATGAGAGATCTTATCCGGATCTGGATGTGACATTTCGGTCAAAATGGCTGGTGATTTATACAGGATATTGGATACCATTTATAATCATCAAAATGAGGGTGAGATTGGTAAGTAAGCATTTCACGTCAGTTCATCGTCACTCCCTCCCCTTACAGGATCCATCCTCCCTTATAGGGTGTCTCCCCTTCTCTTATAGGGTCCCTCCCCTTCTCTTACAGGGTCCCTCCTTCTCCCTTACAGCGTCCCTCTCCCTTCCCTTATAGGGTCTCTCCCCTTCTCTTATAGGATCCCTCCCCTTCTCTAACAGGGTCACTCACCCTCCCTTATAGGGTCCCTCTCCCTTCCCTTATACGGTCCCTCCCCTCCCTTACAGAGTCCCTCCACCTCCCTAACAGGGTCCTGTCCCTTTCCCGTTTTTCCCCTTAATTCACACATAGTAAGGTTAACTCACAAGTCACAACTTTGGTATTGGAATATGAAGAACGATGAAAGGTTCAATAAACATAAAGAATTAAAGTACTGTAGGTATCTAGGTGTGTAGCATATGACATCATATTTCTGGCTTTAGCTGGAACAAGGTCGTTACGCTCACGATATTGTATACATGTACGCCAGTCCGCACGACTTCTCTAATGACAGGACCATACCAATAGCAACATTAGGCTGGAAGTCATAGTAAGGACTGGCATAGTACACTACCAATGGAGACCACTGTAATCAATGAAAACCTAATCTGTAATTGACACCAATAGCTAGCTCCATGCTACTAATCATTTAGCAGGCAAAAGGAAGTTATCAGAATTATGATTGCTAAGGTCACACTACTCAAACACTGGACTCATACTACCAACCGATATATGACAGAGAATGAAACCATACAAAAAGAGGATTTTAACCAGAGAGTTTTTGAACTCAGTGTGTGGCTTCTGGACTATAAAGAATCCCACAAATGGCTCAGTGTTTCTTACTTTGCAATTTCACTCCGGCCACACGGCGGAAGGCAGGTAATTTATGCACTTGTTTCTCTGTTCTAAGTTCCCGATCTTATTGTTGTTGCGTTGGGGGTTCTTCACGTAGTAGCCGTGAATGCTTTTCTTGGAATTTGATAGTACTGCCTATACGGTAACTGTGGCAAAAAACTACACAACTACCGGTACATGTGTTTTATACTTCAGCAAATATGTCCTACCGTGTACGGTTCCAAAATTTGCTGAAGGCTCCACGAATTGACTAAAAGATGGGCCATCTAGGGGCTGGGAGATAAGGGGATGAACCAACGGATTTCTGAAAGACATAGTCAAGTTTCCACCACTTAGGTTGGTTGCAGGATGTTAAAAGTTATACAAGCTTTGAATGTCTGACCACTGAATGTTAGCCCATGAAATATAGGTTCAAATTCAGTAATAAATTGCTACTACAGAATTCTATTACAGAAAAGTACTTAAAATCATCATATTTGTTATTAATTTTAATTCAAACTATTCTTTGAACTATAATAAATGCAACTGAAAACATTGCAATCATAATTGTCATAATTATGATCTTTATATTGGACAGTATATCCTAGTTAATTCAATCTATAACAAAGTTGAAGGAACAACATCAAATTAGTTTTACCATTTTGTTCCCTTTTATTTGGTGAACAGCATCTTTGCAATACTGTCACCTTTGAAAAATTCCTGAAAATTACAACAACGTTACCGAACCCTTCGCTTCTTTAACGTAGAACAAAGTTTTACTTAAATGCAGTAAATTAACCTTTTTATGCACTTTTCTATTCCATATCTTAGTTATGAATCATGTAAACATATGCCAGAAGATTAGGTGAGAGTTATTAAATTGATATCTTAAGTTTGCCAGTTATTTCCAAGCAGTACGGATGGACGAATGAATTATTTTACATTTTGTCCAGTCTTTTGTAAACAACATAAATGCATGCTGTCACTGCTCATCATGAGAGACGGGCCCCCTGTGAAGGTGTCTACTGTTTACAACTAATTCTGCTGAAGTTATTATACAGGTTAAAAGGAAGGAATTACATATTATAAGGGGAAAAACATACTCTTACAAGAGATTAAACTAAAGATATATTTTGGGGATTTTCTATGGCAGAGCTTATAGCTTCTCTTCAAAATGGAGATGTCCAGAAAAAGTGATGTTTTGGGAAGAAAGTTCAACAACATTTTGACCGTCACAGGACCGTACCATGGGTGTCTTTATATGATAACCATTTTAACAGATACCAAACAAGAGAAAAGGAAAAGAAAATAATAATTATATCCCTTTTATATCGCCTTTAGGGTATGGCGTGATCCTTAATTGATATTACACATGTATCCCAAGATTTGAACACTCAATTATTCACCGATGTTTTACCAAACGTATGGCCAAATAAGGTGATAATATCGAAAGGGACTCAGGGTGGAGAGAAGAGGGCTTTGGTAGTCAGATGAAGAACTGTACCCGTTTCAACTTCTGTGGTGAAAATTCCTGTCAGAACTTTTAATATGAATAATTAATAATCTCATATAATCAGTCATAAATTAGTTTAGATTGGAATTGAGATCAAACTTATTTTGGCACCATTTCTTAGCGTTGTTCAATAAAATGAACATATTAGCAGTAAGTTATTAATTATTCAATATAAGTGTACTAAGTTTTTTGGCTCCATATTTTTTAGTTTTATATATAAGTGTACTAAGTTTTTTGGCTCCATATTTTTTAGTTTTATATATAAGTGTACTAAGTTTTTTGGCTCCATATTTTTTAGTTTTATATATAAGTGTACTAAGTTTTTTGGCTCCATATTTTTTAGTTTTATATATAAGTGTACTAAGTTTTTTGGCTCCATATTTTTTAGTTTTATTCACAGTTAGAGGAAACTTAAAACAACTTTCATGTGGTGTTCATTAATAATTAAATAATTGACTGATCATGAAGCTACAGTAATATATATATTATATTCATTGTTACAGGATTTTAGAATTCACAAGCCTTGTATAACCATCATTTTACCAAACTGAAAATGAATGGCTGCATGAGATAAAAAAAAAATTAACAAAATAGAAAACCAAGCTTCCTCACTTCGGCAAATGGAAAGGTGTCTATATATACAGAACTTTATTCACACAAATGTATGTGGGTCATGGTGAGAGTACCATGAAGCCACCTGATAAACTCAATTACAGAACAGGCTTATACACCATTGCATGCTGCATGCAGATACTGAGCCAACCAGGGGAAAGGAAAAAAAAAATTAATTCCCTAATGGAGTGATGTGCAAACCTTCTGTTCCGTCTTACAGGGGATGGTGACATGCTTATCTCCAGTGGCATGCACTATAGATTCATTGCACAATAAGATACCTTTATATTACAAATAACCACTGGTAAAGATCTAATACAGCTTGGGAATGAAAATGATCAATAGCCTTCATTCTTGCTTGATCAGGAAGAAAGGGAAGATGAAAGAGTCGCATATTCTCAGACGGCTGTTTATATCTTTGAGGTCTCTCAAAGATGAGGACAAAATTAAAAATTGTTGATACTTATTGTGCCCATTCTTTAACTTTTTGATATGAATTGGTTTACAATCAAACTGTGCAACATTTCATCCTAGTAATTACTTCTCCTCCCCCCTTCCCCTTCCCCACCCCCTCCCCCCTCACAAATATGCCTGTAAAGTTATTAATGGCTTCAAATTATTCTCTCACGATACCTCAAGAAATGTTTAAAGCTCTCACAACAATGCAATAAATTCTAAATACTGTGAAAATAATTACAAAGCCAGATTTTAGATACATTTGCAATAGGAGTGTTGAGGACCTATATGGGGAGGGGGGGGGGTGGATTCTGGTATTCAGGAGAGAAACTTGTTTCGATTAATTGTGCCATTATATGTGATTTGAGAGAACAACAATATATAGTTATGTACACTCAATTGTATTTGTATGACAATAGAGGTTAACTATGACATACAAACAAGCAACTGATTACAAAGTATGAATAAGTGATGTAATATGATATTTTTGAACAGATTATTGATATCATATCTTCTCACCCAAAATGCCTTCCCTTCCTTCCCTCATTCTTCCTTCACAACCATCATCTTTGAATAAATTATAACAAGATATTTTGTGATGATAAACTCCTGGCCAAACAGCAGAAGGTTTTGATTCATGTTTGGGAGATATCTAAATAGCTGTATGGTTAAGCTGTCATTTTGTAATTCTATGATGTCATAGTGACACTTGGATTTGAAACATTTTATCATCTCTTGCTTGTTTCTTTAAAATCTTATGGTAGGATGTTAACAGTGTGACACACTGGAACCAATAATGTGGTGGATTAGTTCATATAGTACTAGTTTTCAATATTTTAGATTCAGTATTTACAAAATCTTCATTACAGAGAATATTAATATTTAAGTAAAATAATGTGAAACCAAATTTAAGCACATGCGGCTCAACGATGTCATATGTAGACTTGATCAAGCCCTTTGTCCTTGTAAGTGAAAAAATAAAACATTAGATCTGTGAAAACTACCAAAATGGGAATAAAAGTTTTCTTTGCTGTTCGGGAGGGGAATTGGTTCATGAAAGTATCTCTGTCACATAGAACAGCAATGATGATTGGGCTTTTGTCTCTTGGTTATAGAAAAGGGTTTAAGGAGGGGGAGGAAGGGGGCATTGTTCATCCCTGGTCATCTCCTGGAGGATGGGTGAAGGAGGGAGGCAGGGGAGGAGAGGGGTTGTTGCCAGTCATTTCTATCACATAAACCAATAATGATGGTTAGGTTGGGCTTCTTGGCTATGGGGGTAGGTTGAGGAGGGAGCAATGGGGAGGAGAGGGGGTTGGTACTGCCTGGCAGTCACCTCTTTAACACCATATCACTAATGACTGTTTGGTTTGTGTCTCCTTCAATACCATGCTGGTATGACAGCCCTGGTTCATACTCATCTGAACTGAACATCTTTACAGCTGCATGGCATAAAATGTTCAAAAATGGACATGAATATTAAATGCAAAACCTATATCACAGGGAAAACAGACATAAAATGTATTACAAAAGTGAATTATGAAATGAGGGAAAATATAAATTTTGTTAAGAAGCTGGTTACTGTTATCTCCATATAGGTCTAGTTTGAATATAAATGATGGTACTTTTTGTTTTATTTTTACATTGTGCAAGAATTAGGGTACTTAGCAATATCGGGAGAACTATGAAGAACCTTGATAGTGAAGGCAGGAAAATTGTTAATATTTACTGTGGATGGTTCTCTACCAGCAAGCATAGTAGGAATGTTTCAACTTTGAAAAAGGTCCACAGAGAAAAAAATCCATTCAAAGTGGTATATCATATAAAGACCAACAGAACAGAAAGCATTGCAATGTTGGATTCACAGATATTCACTTTTGTTAACGTTTCTTCAAATTTGTTAAATTTGTAGAAAACTGCATAAATATGTATCCATTTTGTATTGCTGTATCACCTCCTCAGCAGGTTATCTCAAATGTTGTTATTATATGTTTCAAATGATTAAATTGTCAAAGTTTGTAACACTTAAGAAAAAACGTGTTACATTGACAACTATTTATGTTGTAGGGTGCTTATATAGTCTTCACATGTCTATGGTTAAAACTACTATCGTATATATTTACAATAAAGGTGAATTTTGTCAGATGACACACTTAGCAATTGTTTTCGACGAGAGAATGAGATGACTTTAGTTTAGTGAAAATGGTGTCTGTCAATGCCTCCCTCCCCCCCCCCCCCCAAAAAAAATCATATTATATGAAGAAAAATGATGAACTTACTCCACATATGGCAAGTTATACAGAAATTAAATTCTGAAGATATATTATTTTCAAGTTATCACTATGGAGAACTATTACTCAACCAGAAAGCACCGTCCCCAACCCTCCTCCCAAGAACAAAAGAAAATTTGTGAGAAAAGATGAACAAAAGGAACTAAATGCTCTCTCCTTATCTTTTACTTCTGGTTTAACTCACCCATGGTAAAGTGATATGTACCCCCAATACAAGTAATTCCTTGCCTTGTTTTACCTCCATGTTTTACCATACAAGTACATTTGAGACTGCAATATCATTCCACATGATATGCTAACCATATAAGTCAATAATACATGGACAATGCGGTCTATAGCGGCAAAACTATGCAGAGAGGCCTTGCCACTTCCCTTTTATCCTAAATAACAAGAGCAAAACACGCATTCTCATCATTGCTTGCGACTTCAAAACTCGTTACCGTCCTAGCGCCTCTTGGAGTGTTCCCTTAGTGATGACAGGCCCCGGCTCTGATTTTATGAAATCGTGTTTATATAATTGGAGAGTTTGGCCGGCTCCAGCTTTCGTGGATTGTGGGAGAGAAGGTATGTGAATTAACTTTGGAAGTGACAAACCTTAATTAGGTAGGGTGACTGCGGGCTTAATTGGTGAGAGCGAAGGTTACCATTGGCCATGACGGGGGAAAAGAGAAGGAGGTTAGCATCACAAGAAGAAGAAATAAGAGACTAAAAAAAAATAGAAAGAGGAGTGGAAAGACTCGGTGTAAAATGAAACCGTAAATACCGTCTAGAATTTAATACCATTATCACTGCAGAGCCCCTAAATGTGACAATTCTGGTAAATATGATAGCCTTCTTTGATAAATAAATCTATGGGATGGTTGTACAGGTGTAACAGTCCTTCCTAGAATCCCAGCAGCCTTGATGGTATATAATGGGTCTCCTAGGACCAAGAGACTTTGAGGGTGACAGAGAGGAAAGAATATTATAACAGCTCTTTGCAATGACTTATGGGGGAATTATTAGGAATTAAGGC
>JAIPMN010015103.1:0-12889 GCA_020650975.1 Apostichopus californicus
AAAGTGCAGATTCACCATGAAAAAATTAAATACAATACGCTAACTACACCCCCCCCCCCTCCCCCACTTCCCAAACGGGAAGCACAAGTAGCATTATTAAATGTGATAATCGAACCAAAAAAAGGGTGACCTTAGGGCACAAATATTTAGGAAAAAAAAGAAAGTTTCCAAATTGCTGTAGACTGTTTAAAAAAATAAAGCACTGCTATCAGTCCAGGTATTTCTATGTCCATAGACGTAGGAGCCTAATTTGATTTGGGGGGGGCTGTAACGACTTGCCCGAAAAATATAACCAAAATTTTTCAGTAGGTGCCCAAAAAAATCTCAGCATATGGCCCGAATTTTCACAAAAACTTTGGGTTGGCAAGGCTACAGCTCCCCCAGCTACCCACGCCTTTGTCTATATCTCTTACTTGTTGAAAACTGATGCTTTAAGCTGAATATCTTGGAAACCACCACAGCTACAGAAACATTAGCAACGCAATATTAGAGTTTTCATTCTCTCGTGGTAATTAACATGGAGGGCCAGAAACTCTTCAAAGAATTTTTCGTATTTATTAGCTAAATATGGATGTGATGCAGATAGTCTTTATGTACAGTAAATTAGAGATAATTTGCAAATATGTCATTGTTAAGCAGTTTTAGTTTTGACACTTACCGTTGTCGCCAGGAAAAGTCCAAACCTGCGGAGAGGACAAACAGTAAGCTGTTTAAAGCGGTATTCTCATTTGACTTGGGTCATGACATGTTCATGTACATTAATGGATCCACCCCTTCCCCCCATTCCACCCTCCCCCCATTCCACCCCTCCCTCCATTCCACCCCTCCCCCCATTCCCTTCTATGTAAGTAAAAGTGTTCTGTGCATGCAGTTATATATATATGACCAGTTGGCTGATCCAATTAGTTAACAGTACTAGTGAAATAGTCCCCAATACTTGTTCGGTCCAATTCACAAAGTTTTCTATATATAATATGTACTCCAATAAACTTTACGTGATGTTTTCGCTTTCTTGAAAATACTTGAATCTTTTGCCTATTACGGCTGGTGTAGTTTTGGTTGGTTTAGGTGACAGATTATGTTTTAGGTTATAATACCAAATGCTTCCTCAAATGGCATAGTAATGGTAGAGTGCCGAAATACAGCTTAAAAGGAACATCAAAAGCTGGAATAGAATTCAATGCATATATGGGCAATTATTGTTCCATGAAAAAGTGAGACATGGGCTCAAAAATAAAGGCTGTGATGGCAACTCTGTTGAATATATATATACCAATCCAAGGTTGTAGATTGCATGGTATCTTCCATATTATTTCAACGTTTTTAGAAATTTGGCAGATGAATACGAATGGACTTTTCCTTCGCAGTTTGTGCAAATCTGCTTGTCACCATGTGCTTGGCAATCCACTGTTCTTAGGCATGTAAATATCTGCATTATGGGAGGGTTCAAAATCCTCTTCAGTTATTGAAGAATTACTCCAGTGACATGACTATATACCTTCCTTCCTTCTTGTATTGTTATAATTTCTTATGAAACATGATTCAATATTTAGTAACGAACAGTATAAAAATAAAACTTCTCAAGATAAACTCAAAGAGGTGCCTAGTATATGTTATGCATAGATACTGTTAAATGCACTGCATCCATACTTTCAACAGTGTTGAATCAATGACATCCTGTGAATTATAACAACTATGCATATATCCTACCACAAATATGTATGAAGTAATGTAGGACCTACATACTGTTCCGGAAACTACATGGGTAGTTTACGGACATTTATCTAACTACTGTAGATCTAAATGCATGGGAATATAGATACCACATTAGTTTTCACTCTGAAAGGAAATAAATTTCATATCAATTCAACTCTATGCCACTTCAACCAAAATATTCACGAAATTTGGCCATGATTTTAGCCACAAACGTCTTTTTCATAGTTCACACTAAGCTTTCATGATCTCATTTATACGCAACATTAATTTCAATACATGATGGATTTAACATTTCAATTAACTCGCAAAAAACCTCGAAAAATTTTGTTCAATCGTGCAGTGATCTTAACATTGGTTTGATTGCGTCCTTGATAAGACAGTTGACAAAATTTATTACCAGTGCTGGAAAAGTTTGGTGAAGTGGCATTAAATCATTTCGGATTCATTTAATGATCCACGGAGAGGCTAATTGCAAGTCTACTTTGAGAAAAACTGTTTGCTGCCTGTATTTACTTATATTTCAAGGATAGTTGTAAACTTTACTCAAGCATAGTTATATATATAGTGATTATAATGTAAGCGATAACAACAGTAAACTGCTCTGCAACGGTATTATGAACTGTTGAATTAACAAACTTGCAAATTTGTTAAAATATTAAAATATGAACTTGGAATGTTTGGTTAGCAATCAACATACAGACCTATTTAGTTTCAATTTTATGAAAATGTAGCCAACATTATTAAATTCGTACACTATACAACTATTACCCTGATGTCTGGAAAATCTCACTTAGTTTATTTTAGAAGTCACACCTTCACAGCATACAGTATGCTGTTGTACTGCCATTGAACAAATGTGTGCATTTCTCCCTCCCTCCCTCTCTCCCCCACCCACCCCTCCCCCATCCCTCAAGAAACAAAATAACAAGATTTTAAAAATTAACTTTTTGTAACATGATATAAGGATAAAAATTAGCATTAAGCATATTCTTGAGGGGGAAAAAGTGAAGATCTGCCACAGAAATAATCCAGTTTTAAAGTATTTTATCTAAATTTTACAGCTGGTTTAATGCCCAAGATCCAATGCTCCACATGTACAAATTTCCAATACCAATTGAATGGATATCAAACTCCTATTAAAATGCCAATATAGGTTCTATTTATTATTGAATTAATATTGTATTGTAGCTTTATGAAGAAATAGGTGAACATCATTTTATGTTTGTTACTTGCTAAAGGTAAACACATAATTATTTTTATGTTTAAAAAACAAAGGATGTCTTAATGTGCTTGATCAATTCCGATCATTTTGAATAATACTTTAGACATGCACAGATTTACACTGAGATCAAATGCACACAGCTCTGTTGTATAATACCAAATTAGCTTGATCCAAGTAACCAAAATTAGCTACAAAATTAAGAAATATACATGTAGTACAGTATAGTAGTGTTATTTACAATATGAGCCTGATCCAAGTGACAAAGCTACAAACCTTAGAAATGTACACATGAAGTACATATAGTGTTGCTATATTAAACAAAGTTGAGCTAAGCCTTGATCCAAGTGACTAAAGCTACAAAATTTAGAAATGTAAACATAGTAATTAATAGTGTTGCTATATTAAACAATTAGTCGAGCTTGATGCAAGCTTGACTAAATTTGGAAAACTTAGGAATATAAACATATATAGTATAATATATGCCTGGAAATTATTTGTCCCTCACATACACTTATCATAATTTCTGAGTAATTGATTAAACCCTGCTAAAATGTTCTTCTCTGAGAAATTATGACAAGATAAACAATGTAGTATCTCAGTATGTTGTCACCGATCATCCTTTACATGTTGTATCATCCTATACATGTTTACTACCACCTATTATCCTATACATGTTTACGGTGACATCCCTATGTTCCGTCGTCTCTATGTTCCGATGTCCCTGTTCCGACAAAATGAAAAAATTCGGAGCATTTTTTTTTATGCAATTTTTTTTTATCCAAACATTTGTTTGTACCAAGAAAACTAGTTTTGTGACCGCAATATTATTGTGACCCAATTTTTTTGGGAACAACATTTCTTCGGGGGGGGGGGGGGGGAAGTTTGGTCCCAAAAAATTTGGTCCGAAAAACTGTTGGTCCAAAAAAATTAAGTTTGGTCACAAAAATATGGAGTCTGAAAACTTGTTTTCTTGGTACAAACGATTTTTTGGATAAAAAGAATTATTTCTTTTTGTCGGAACATAGAGATGTAACCCATGTTTACTATACATTGGCCACTGTAGACATCACATTATGGATACAATACCATAAAGAACAACAAAACCCTGATTTATACTTCTGTTGTTCGTACTCAAAACTAAGAGTCAATACAAACATTTCTCCTCAAACAATCAAACTACCATGATGGCACAAATGCTTACTTAAAATTTACCCAGAGCTGGTGATATGGAAGAGCTTACAAGTGCATACAATTGATATTCTAGTTTCAGTAGCAGCTATTGTATTAAAATACAAGTAACCTTTGCACTGTATATATGTGTGTGGCTACAGTAGCCTACAATACAGTGTTATACATTGTGAACAAACATCAGTATGGGTTTTGTATAAACAGTTGTCTTAACCTGTATGGTAAAGGTACATGTTTATGGGTTTGATTAAATATCATTAGAAGCATAAATCTGCCACTTGTTTGACTACCACACACCACCTAACACAAGAAATCATTCCAAAGGTTCCTGTCCAGAGTGATATATGTTTATTTGCCAATTCCACACTGCTGTAGGCTATATAATATAATGCTGTTTACAATAGCAAAACAATTGAGGTGATAAACAAGTGAACTTTGACCTTGATCTGTATGACCTTGATCTCTATAATCAATTTTCTGAGTGGGTTCGCTCCATCAAAGGTTATTTATTCAAACTTTTACAAGATGAAAAGTTGCTAGGTATGCTAATATGGGCACAGAGTTCGTAAAAAAGGTCTTAAAAAAATTGGAAAACCATCTTAACTGAGCGTTTATAATATTGGCAATCCTGGTTATTCACAAGTGTTCATGGAGGATTTATAACCATGAGCATGCAAGGTAGCCTCACTGAATTTGCTAAACTTGCCATATATGTTAGTGATTTTAAGCCATTTCCTTTGATGGATGTCCCTTACAACTGTTTCAAGGGTAATTTGTCAATTAGGAAAATCCAGAATCCAAAATGTTGACAAAAATTTAGTGACATGTAGGAGAGAAGAACACTTGATTCATTCATCCTTAAAGAAGGGCAAAACAAAATCACAAAACCACAATGCAATGGAGCCAATATGCCACACCAAGATGACATTATTATGATATTATTCAAGTTGATTATGTTCGAAGTGGTAGAATATTAGCTGAAATATATTATATGCCCAAAAAAACCTTACAATTTTGAACATGTATAGTCTATATCACCATGGCAACATGAACTGTTTTCACAACTAATTAGGCAACTCCAAATATGGATTAAAAAAGTAACAATTTTACTGAACAAACTTTAAAAGCTTTAGTCTTTAATATCTATTGATTTAATTTATAGGGCAATCTAGATCATTATAGAACAGTTTTAGCTGCAGTTGGTATGTCGCATGTCACTTTACATGTCACGTGAATAACCAAAATTTAATTATTCTTTTATATCACACTGTGGAAACTCACATTTGTTTCCCTAATGTCATAAATGGTGAAAAGTACAGTCTAGGTCATCACAACACATTGCAACATTTCATTTGTAACTTGTATCTTCATGGTGTTAAGGTACCTTTTTTTATTTGTCACGTGAGGTAACCGTCACGTTTGTAACCACAAATTGTGTACTTACAGTGTGTAACATGTAAGTGAAATAGTGCATACAATTGTTATCAACTTATTGCAATAGTTTTTATGATATGTGACACATGTACAGAATGAAAAAAGTGCAATGACAAGGTTAATTACTCAAAGGTTCATTTACAGTTCACGAAAGTTCTAGACCTCTACTTGGTCTGTATTATTATAGTACCACTGTAACAATCAAATGTAATATACAACTTCCACTTGTAAACAACTGCCAATAGTAGGAAATAGGTAAAACTAGTTGGATAGTTCATTTATGTACATTTAAGGCTACACATCAATGCAATCTTAAACTGGCAGAATGACATGGCTTTTAAACCAAAGAGTTAACTTGACCAATATCACTTTGAACTTTAACAGACCTTGTATTAGATATTCAATCAGTATGCTGCTGTACATACTGCATTATTGACATATGCACAGGTACATGCCCAGATAAGTACAGGTATACATTCTCACCAGTTTGTCATCAGTTATGAATGTTGTTCTATAGGTTGACTAACTTTCTTCAAAACCAATATATATATACATGCCATTGACGAGTAAAGAGAGAGCATGGAGATGGAGGGAGAAAAGAAAATGTCGGAGGTGGGGGTGGGGGGGGGAGGGGAGGATATGATGAATACAAGAGGAAGCATGCTGTCCAAGTTCAGAGATCAAGGGTCAAGAAAAGAAGCCTTACAGGGTGTGAAGAAAAAAAACGTCTCATGCCTGTAATATGACCTAGTTTCGAATGAGGTGTACCACCATCGATCCCAGAAAATACACACACAGCTTGCTACCGTCGGTAATTAGACACTAGTGTACAGTCAATATACATACAGTTACGGTCAATACCCACAACACAGTGTACATAGCAGCGATGGACATCTCAGGTCTAGATCAAACATAACAAGGTATCACATTTCATTACTGTCTGCATTTTGTAGGGACAAGAAGACAACCTCACTTGCAAGCAATGGAAAGTTAACTTTTTCAGAGCGTGGCAAATGGTTTGGGGCAAGTCTTCAATGCTTTTAAATTTAAATGTCACTGCAAAACAAGCAAACATGAAGCAACATCATGAGAAGGATAAGACTAAG
Organism: Apostichopus californicus; assembly: GCA_020650975.1. Taxonomy (NCBI): domain Eukaryota; kingdom Metazoa; phylum Echinodermata; class Holothuroidea; order Aspidochirotida; family Stichopodidae; genus Apostichopus; species Apostichopus californicus. The sequence goes on from JAIPMN010015103.1 coordinate 6,667, forward strand.
ACGGTGCAGAGAAGTGAAGAGACTGAATATAACTTTAACTTCATTTAGGTCAATGTCAATCGTTGTCAAAATTTCACAATTTCTTTTATTTCACGTCATTAAAAAAAAGGTAAAAAAAACCACTTTTATTTGGAATTAAAGTGTGTTCATATGATATTTAAATGTATTTTGATCTATTTCCAAGTTGCTTACTTGATTTACAAGTAACTGCATGATACTCCATAGGTTTGTAATTATGTTTATTTTATGTCATATTCATGATTGCGTGGTGACACGATTTTCACTACGTCACATGAGCATGCAACCACAACTTGTCACGTGAGTAACCGTTATTTTTTATTGCCATGGTAACATATCTTTGTTTCAATTTGAAATTAGTTATGGACATTAAGCAACTATTATGTTAACACATCATATGCACTAATAGCAGATTTCAACAGTATTTCTCAGAAAACAGCCAATTGATTAACTCCTACTGTATCTTATGTCATTTTGTTGTCATGTGAGTTAAAACCTCGGGTAAATTGCCAATTACGGACAAACGTTTCAAATTTTTTAGAAGGAAATTTGTACTACTGAACTCTCCAATAAGACCTTCTTGTACATAATCAAAATTTAATTGGCAGTTATATCTAATTCATGCAAACTCAGTATAAAGTTGGGACATTAGTGAGAATGTCACGTGAGTATCCGTGTTTTCGCTCAATAATACTCAAGCCAAATTTTCAGTTTTTATTACCTGTATATAACATTTTCAACCAAACACAAAAATAGACGGGAAAGATGTACATATGTATACATGCTTAGTGTATGCTGTATTGTATCTCGTGTATATTAAACAATTCTTTCAAGTTCTTGATCTGGTTTCGGAAGGCAAGTGTATTACATTATATATACAAAGAAACTTCTCAGAGACAACTGTCTTGGCCATACAGCGGCATGAAGATATAATTCTTTGGGTTTAAAGTGAACTATTCCATACAACGGAAGAGCAAATGTCCAGATAATTGAATACTGGCTATAGTGATGATTACATAAAAGCGTAGTTAAAAATTAATCAAATGTGGATATAATTATAAAAGCAAACATTTGGCAGATTAGTAAGTGAATTAATACATAAGGTGTTAGACCTACTCATGTTGATTTTAGATGAACACAAGGCTCGATCATATAAATATAAAGCCCTTCAGTTCTTGATGATCGAGTGTTCATAGAATTACAGCGAAGGCTGGCATGTCATTGTCACAGTCATTTACCTGCTCCCTGGATTACAGTGAAGGCTGGCATGTCATTGTCACAGCCATATAACTGCTCCCTGGATTACAGTGAAGACTGGCATGTCATTGTCACAGCCATATGACTGCCCCCTGGATTACAGTGAAGGCTGGCATGTCATTGTCACAGTCATTTACCTGCTCCCTGGATTACAGTGAAGGCTGGCATGTCATTGTCACAGCCATATAACTGCTCCCTGGATTACAGTGAAGGCTGGCATGTCATTGTCACAGCCATATAACTGCTCCCTGGATTACAACGAAGGCTGGTACATTTCATTGTCACAGCCATATGACTGCCCCCTGGATTACAGTGAAGGCTGGCATGTCATTGTCACAGCCATATAACTGCTCCCTGGATTACAGCTAAGACTGGCATGTCATTGTCACAGCCATATAACTGCTCCCTGGATTACAGCTAAGGCTGACATGTCATTGTCACAGCCATATAACTGCTCCCTGGATTACAGCTAAGACTGGCATGTCATTGTCACAGCCATATAACTGCTCCCTGGATTACAGCTAAGGCTGGCATGTCATTGTCACCGCCATATGACTGCTCCCTGGATTATAGCAAAAGCTGGCATGTCACTGTCACAGCCATATGACTGCTCCCTGTATTACAGCGAAGGCTGGTACATGTCATTGTCACAGCCATATGACTGCTCCCTGGATTACAGCAAAGGCTGGCATGTCACTGTCACAGCCATATGACCATAGGCGTAGGAGGCGGGGGGGCCTGGGGGGGCTGCAGCCCCCCAACCAAAATTTTTTGTGAAAATTCGGGCAATATGCTGAGAATTTTTCGGGCACCTACTGAAAGAAGAATAATTTGCAGTGTGTTTTTCCCTTTTTTTGTGAAAATTCGGCAATATGCCAAAAAAATTTCGGGCACCTTCTGAAAGAAGAATAATTTGAAGGGTGTTTTTCAAATTTTTTTGTGAAAATTCGGCAATATGCTGATAATTTTTTGGGCACCTACTGAAAGAAGAATAATTTGCAATGTGTTTTTCAATGGTTAAACTTATATTATTATTATTATTATCATTATTGTTGTAACGACTTGCCCAATAATTCTAACAAATATGGAAGGGTAATAACACGGAAAATGATTGTATGTTACTGGCATGTGGTGTAATAACCGATGAATGCCTATATGATATGCACATTAACATGTTGAACGCGCGCGGTTGGTTATATTTTTCGGGCAAGTTGTTAGAGCCCATCCAAATCAAATTAGGCTCCTATGCCTATGCATATGACTGCTCCCTGGGTTGCCACAAGTTTGACATCCCCCATCTGACAGGTTAAAGTCATATGTACCTCTGCATCTAAACACTTCTTGTTTTTTTTTTCAAATACTGAGTGAGGATGGTGAAGGCATCTCATTCATTATCATCATTGCAGCGTAGCAACAGTGTATGGTAAGGTACAGGACTTTGATTATTTATTTGGAAGATATCTGTGGGGTGCATGTTACAAGCTGCTTTAAAGTTAACTTGCAATAAAAAAAAACCTTTTAACAAGTATAGAGTCCTGCCAGCAGCTACTGTATAGTATAATAGAATTATTCATGTTAACTAAGTCACTGTACAGAAAACGATCAGAAATCCTGCTTGCAAGTCGGATCAGGGTTCAAACTTTCTTTCAAACTAGCAGCATGTGGTTAAAACAAAACTAGCTAAAAAAAAATAATAGAAAAAAAAACACTAACTTTTTTGCTCAAAACAAGGCACACCTGTAGGGGAAATATTTATTAACCTTTGCACTCACAGACGGGCTGTTCCTTTCTTTTGATTTATGGTTGCTTATACACCTTTATATCAGGAGTAATTTCATTACCTACTTGGAGCTCCTCTTCTGAGAAATCCCCAATGGATCTGTCACTTTCCATTTACCAATAAAATTAAGTCCTTACAGTAAATTACTTCAATAATTTGACTGAATCCCTTTTAACTTTTTGGCCGATTTTTTTTTTTTTATCATTTGATTTACAGGACACAGATCAGTATCATTCAGTGTAGTAAACTTCTTTAGCAAATACACTTGACCCAAGCTCAGTGGAATGCTATTGTAATCTGACCTACTGTAAGTGTAGGAGGTGAATCTACTTTCACCTCATAATCTTGGAAAGAAAAAAATACAGTTTCTTAGAACTACTCAATCATTTATTTTTCATTTATCTGTTTGTTTATCCACAAAAGTACAAAGTGGAGGGAAGTCTTCCATAAAGCTTAAAAGCTTAACAGTGTGGAAGACTCCCTGAAGAAAGAAAAGAAATAAAAGATAAAATATATATAGTAATTACATTCAAGTATAATTTGGTAGTAGTCAGTAACTAGTTATTATTTCCTTACATAACCACTTCTTAAAGGATGTGACTGACTTTTGAAAATAATTTATTGATAAGGATGGTATGATCGATCGTGTCAAACGCCTACGAGGAATACACCTTTGCAATTATTAAGACTAGTATATAAACTGTTAACTGCATCTGCCAAAGCCAGTTCAGTAGAATGTTCGGGTCGAAAGCCGAACTGTTCTTTACAAAGAATATTATATTGGTTAAGAAAATTAAAGATGCGATTGAACATAAGTCGTTCTATGCTTTAAGAAAAACAGGAAAGAAATTAAATTGGTTGATAATTCTCATATCTCCTTTTTAATAGATTGGTAATATAACCACCCATTATGTTGGTTTTACAGTTTTTATTCGATATGATATTGAAAATATTTTCCAGATTAACATAAAACTCATCTCAAGAACCACTAGGTGGTATGTAGACTATGCCGACAAGAAATTTATCCTTTGAATTTATGTTGGTAGCCACTATAAAGAGAGATTCTATAGAATTATTAAAAATTGATAGGTTGGGTCTACAAATAAAACTTACATCTTTATGTACAAATAGGCAGACTCCACCGCCCAGTTTATTGTCGCAATGTTTGTCAACAAGTTTGTAATTATCCATTTTTTTATGAGGGAGAAAAATTATCATTGAACCAGGTTTAGAACTGCGAATCCAATTGCCGTAAAATCATTATTTAATACAGAAATGAAAGTGTTAATATCGTCAAACTTATTGTTTAGGCTACGACTGTTGTGGTTGTACAGTGAAATGAGGGGGCAAGTTGTTATATGAGTCTACGTTATGGTACAAGACATTATTTTCCCTGAGGCCGTTATTATCGTGCATGAGTATAGGTGATGCCATCAGTGATAACAATTATATTGGTAAGAGAATATCTTGTACTGATCGTTCCCTTTCCCTTGTATGATATCGCCTGGTGGTTGTGGCGTTGGGCCTGGGGATGTTCTTCCTCTGTTGCTGACTTGCATTATTCTTCTTTACGACTGTCCGGTCTGCTCCGTCACTCGATGACAGGGTTCGTTTTATCTTTGCGTGGACTTGATGATTTCCTTGGCGTCCTTTTCATCGCAGTGATAACTCCTGTGACCTAACTCGTTGCATTTGCAACAAAGGATTTCAGAGCACCGGTTCGTTGAATGCCCTTGTTGACCGCACTCTCTACACGTGTATTGTGGGCACTCTCGCATTATGTGATCATCTGATAAGCAGAGATTACACACCCGTGATTGACCATTGTGCTTTAATCTTAAGTGAGTTTCCTCTATAGTGATTGCGTACGGTAGAGACTTGAAACTGTTTGGTAATTCGAGCCTAACGTAACTGAAGCCATTTTCTACCTTGGGGTAGTCTTCGTAATATTTATATACCCATAGGGATCTTCATCTACATCCCTATTCTTCCAATTTTCCAGAAATTTCATTGTCGGTAATGTACATAATTGGGACTCTAAACTAACGGTTATTATGGTCTTGGTCACTCCCATGATGTCACATACCTCATTCCCTATTTTTAAACCAGTTTCTTGAATGAGTTCTGCATCTTCTTTGTTTTTTACTGTTAAGATTCACTGTCCTTGAGTCTTAACACATCCTAGAATATTTTTCTCTCCAATGTCGTTGGCCAAAGACTTCAATATGTCCGTAGCATGAAAATAAGCATCAACAAGCTTCACACTCTTGGTTTTCAACACAAAAGTAATTGGCGTCATTTTCGCGGTGCTGGTACTCATATTGTTAGATATAGCCTGGCCCCAAGTGGCGCATTGGCACTTGTATTGTTTGAAAAATTTGTACAAATTACATCCACGTGATATGCCAAATTCGTAATAAAATCCTCCTGTTTCACAAGATAATGTTAAATGCCTCAGAAATGAGGCCAAAAAATGCACGAAAGACAGAAAATAAGTCAATAATCGAAAGCCGTTGAAGAGATGTTTCCGCTCTGATGTTTACGCATCGATGTTTCCATCCATCGATGTTTACAACAATCGATCAATGTTTACAACAATCGATGTTTACAAATCAATGTTTACATAGAAGCCATAAATCAAGTGAGTGGAAGCCTAACTTCTTTGCGTATAAAACCCCTTCATTCCCTTCTCAGTGCCTCTTCCATCCCCCTTCACCCACCCACCCCCTTGCACCCTACACCCCCCTTGAGTGCCTCTTCCATACATTTGGCTTTTGGTTAACAGAATACTGATAAGCTACCATTTTGTTTACTCAAAACTAAAGAGGTTGGACTTTGATCATGTACAAGTAACACATGTATAATCAGCCTTCCCTTGTGTAACAGCACAATATTACACAGTGCAGATTGACCCCTATTAACGAAGTAAAGCACTTTGATTAGTCATATTATTAATTAATCATAAATCTAGACTAGCTGAGCAGCAAGTGCGTCTTTAATATTTTAGTCATAAGTATTTTTCACTGTCAGCACTGTTGTTTCAAAATGCATCATGATGGTTACTTTTTATCTTCTTTTTCACAAATTCTGTGTTTAAAATAATTTAGTTTCGGAATAAATCCTATCAAGAACAGATTCATCAAAGCGGTGGGATCATATAACATGTGA
>JAIPMN010015104.1:0-10561 GCA_020650975.1 Apostichopus californicus
CATGATTGATATTGATAATTGCAGAGACAGAGCAAAGATTTGAAATTAGGATTCGAAATTAAAACTTCCAGTATTGAGATACTGCGTCATTGATGCTCTTGTTATAAATTGCAGAGATAAAAAAAATTAAAGAAAAAGATGAAAAGTTAGTCAAATCATGGTTACTCCAGTGAACTAGAGTGAAAGCCAAAGCAGTAATCTCTGGAATATTTCAATTTCAATTTTTTTAAATTTATTTCTCATATTTTTGTTCAAGATAAATGCAATTGAACATTACAATTGATGGTTAACATATGAAGGACACGAGAAAAGCAGCAAGGCTGTAATCTCAGGCATACGAGTCCTGCTCTTTATCTCAGGCATACGAGTACTGCTCGTTATCTCCGTCATACAAGTCCTGCTCGTTATCGTGGTCATACGAGTCCTGCTTGTTATCTCGGTCTTACGAGTCCTGCTCGTTATCTCGGTCATACGAGTCCTGCTCGTTAACTCGGTCATACGAGTCCTGCTCGTTATCGTGGTCATACGAGTCCTGCTTGTTATCTCGGTCATACGAGTCCTGCACTCCACCAGATCATGGTTCCAGCTCTTTGTTAGTGGTTTTCCCTAGTCGACCATTTCTTTGTCTGTGTCATTCTATACGACAAATGAAGCAACTGGGATAGCATTTTGCAAATAGATGGAGCTCTTTACGTATATTTGTAGCCAAAGTCAGAATGGAAAAGAAAAACTAGGAAAGTCAGAGACCTTTTTTGAAGGCATCCAGTAATATCTATAAACATTAACTAGTGAAATAAATGTGAAAATCTCAATTATTTTATATAAATTTTTTTTTATTCATTTGACAGGGATGGATAGAAGGCAGATCTACAACCTGAATGTTCGGGGTAAGAGAGGTAACATCGTCCAGGTTTATCCTGCCGTAGAGTATGACTTTATACCCAACGATCTGGAGATAACACCAGGCAGTCTTGTGCACATGCAGTGGACAGGTAAGTTTCATGGCAAAATTTGCTTTTTGGGAGGACATGTTTTTGCCTGTAGGTTGAATGTTCATCCTTGTCTTGTCAGTATTCTTCATCTTTGCAATGTTTGACGATCCATAATTGTTATTCAGTCTAAGCATGACGTCCAGATAAATAGCAAGAGAGAAAGAAAATGGACCAGGTGAGGGGACAGAGTGAGAGGGGGGCACAGTGAGAGGGGGGCAGAGTGAGAGGTGGAAAGAGTGAGAGGGGGACAGAGTGAGAGGGGGCAGAGTGAGAGGGGGCAGAGTGAGAGAGGGACAGAGTGAGAGGGGGGCAGAGTGAGAGGTGGAAAGAGTGAGAGGGGGACAGAGTGAGAGGGGGCAGAGTGAGAGGGGGCAGAGTGAGAGGGGGACAGAGTGAGAGTGAGAGGATATAAATCTGATTTGTTCATCACTTAAAAACCAAGCATAGCACTAGACCAGAAAATTATGGGGGCCAGATATTACTACCTCCCTCCATCGCTCCACCTCCCCACCCTCCCCACCCTCCCCTCCAAATTCCATGTGAGGCACAGATCCCTTCTTCAACAGCTCCTTCATGCTCTCTTCCATCCCCTGATGGATTTGGCAGCCGTTCGTGTTTATCTCTCGTAAAAGTTGGGATGTAGAACTCTTGCATTACAATTTCAGCATTTTTTTCTTTTTTCTTTTTACAGGATCTAACACCCATAACAACGGTAACCCTGGAGGAGATGGTCAGACGGGAGATGCAGGAGAAGGAAGAGAAGGTAATTACAAACACAATCATTAGCTAGGGGCTTTACAAACACCTCCTTCACAAAATCTCCTTTTGTTCTTCCACCACCATCATCCACCACCCTCCTCCAATCCCCATATCTATACCTATCCATCTCCCTACCTCCACCTCTTGCCACCTCCACCCCTTGCCACCTCATGTCCAGCTCCACTGCAGTTCCCCAACCTCCACTTCCAAACTTCACATCCAACCACCACTCTCAAACTTCAGACCTCCCCACTATCACTCTTCCTTGCGTAACCTCTCAAAGTATGTATTATGGATGCAGCGAAAATGACCGCATTCTCCCCTACCAACAGGTGCGAAGCCTTTCTTTCTTTTGTTTGTTCGTTCATTCTTTGATTTGCATATTATGTCGCCACAAGTATTTTGAATTATAAGTTTGGATAACATTTGACGGTATCGTTCTATCACCACACGCCTCAATTCGCTGCCTCTCTGTCTTGAGTGTCAACTTCGATTGGACTCGACTGGAAGCATGTCATGAATAATTATGGAATAATATGTTATACTATATTAATATCTGCACCATCCTATTACCCTAAAATATAGAACCACCGTTTAATCGTTTACTTGAACCTAACGACTGATGGCTCTTTGAACTTGTTTGATGATATCCTTTGATTCCTTTCTCCGGCAGGCACTGACCGAAGCAACATAGTGCAGACGCCCAATGCAATAGAGAATTACCCATTACCGTTTGCTGAATCCACACTTTTCACCAATGCAAAGATTCACTGGATGCCCAATGATTACGACGACTACTTGCCTGAGGACTTGGCTATCAGCATGGCTAGTGCTGGTTACTATCAGTAAGTGTACTATCACTGTTCTCTGTCTCATACCATCGGCACGCCATGTAATCCCATGCATGAGGTCAACATCGAGGCCTGTGCTTTTATAGTAAGGCTACAGCCTAACGTTAGTTATACATACATTCCGTACAGTACTAGCGCCGGCAGTGATGTGTGGGGGGGGTGGGGGGGTAGGTATTACCTGCAGAATAGCTATTTGAATTCTGCCAACTGCTACTTCAACTTCATTCTGTATAATTATTTTAAATGTCACAGTACTTGTCGTCACTGCACTATCACTAAACGTTAGTAACATGGTGATCTGCATGTTAAAGGTGATCATTGACGACACTGCTAGCCTACTAATCGGTAGTTTGGTACGTACCTGGTAATGGTCCATTAGTAGGCTAGGCTCATGCTGTAGATGTGTTGTCATGCATGGGATTCCATTCTAGTAAAAATATTTGTGTCTCTCTTCAGAAATTATTTGAAATTTTTTTGGTTACGTTACAACAAAGTTCCCATGATTGGAATATTTTCATTTCTGATGTGTATTTACGTTGTTTATTCTTTTTTGTGTTTCACTTAATTTTGCTTGAATTCCTGGATGAAATAATTTTTTTTTCTTTTCTTATTAATTTCATAATTCATTAAATTGTCAAATGTTTCCTTTGCTTTTTTTCTTTACAGATGTAAAGCAGCTGCAACATGTGGTAGAGATTCGGTACAAAACAAGCAGCAAGTGAATAACCTACTAGACAATGCCCCAGCATCTAACCCTGGTGCCCTCATTGAACCAGCAGTCGGAGAGTACCATTATATGAGCACCAGGAATAACAACTTCTCGAACAGAAGCCAAAAGGGGAAACTGATGGTCAAAAAGTAAAGGGGAAAAAAAAAACATAATTAAGTAATTCAATCATTTGCATGAAAAGAATCCCTGTACTCAAAAACTGTTCCTTGCACATAGATTTATGGTTGAACCCCCACCCCGTCCCCCCACCCCTCCTCCACCATTTTGTATCTTGGAGGGGTGGGTAGAGGGCCTCGATGAGAGAAAGAAGGTTTCACGACCTGTCATCGATATTGCAAGTCGACATCTTTCAGTATCTACGAGAGAAGGTTGTTTCCTTTGATTCCAAATATGTATAAATATGCACGAGAAACGACATTCCCATTTTATACATTTGTCTTAAAATATGAATCTCCAACATCTCTCACAAACTGTTTGCTCTTCCAATCATATGATCCTTTGTCATGGGTTTAGTTTTAGCAGAAAAAAAAGGAAAGGAAAAAGTTGGAAACTTTTTCAAGGAGTGTGCTGCGTATCAAACGAACAGACCTTTTACGAACAAAATGCCGTCTAGGGTAATTTTTTTTTTTTGATTTTCCAGAGATTGTTTACATCACCTAGAGGATGGGGGCAAATGTGAAAAAGCTTTTGCACTTTATTTTTTAGAGTTTATTGCACAAATCTTATTTGTATGAAAAGCAAAATCAATGTTTCGTTTGTGTAATGTCAGGTTAAAAAGTGTCTCTTGAAAGAAACCGTTGAGCTTTCGGCAAACAGATTTTGATTATGTAAATAAAGGATTGCAAGACATTTTTTTCTTAGTACCTTCCTTTTTTAATCTTCTTCTTCATTTTTTAAATAATATGTAAGATGTGTGATTACATTGTATAGAAATCAGATTTATGACTTGTTTACCCACCTAGTCTATTCAAAATGATATTTTTGTACTCTCAGATATTTGATGAATGTGATTACAAAAAGTTAAGTTAATTTTACTTTAAATGTTTTATATAGGTTATATGTATTTGTAATTGAATGTTGTTTCTTCAGGGTCATGAATTTAAGTCGCTAAATGTCAAAAAAGTAAATTTATTTTAAGGAAGTTTGTAAAGCTTTCCTCATGTTTTTTTTTTTCCGTCTAGAGTTAATAAAGTATGAAAACTTGTTGAGTCGTTTGACTTAATTCAGGAAAGAATCACTGGTAGTGTCTCAACTCGACCATAGAACGAAGTGACAAGCTCTCGTCGGGTTATCTTTCCTCACTGACAGGCTGGTCTAATTTAAAAGGTGTTCTTAACAATCTAGGAATGATTGGAATTTGGCATACAAATGCAGGCAAATAGTAGTATCAGTTTTGGGGAAACTTCCAGCAATGTTTAGCATGCTGGAATTTGGGGGCGTTAATGATGGCCTTTGAGGATGTTGGTTATTCAGCACCTCAACGTTGTCAAGATTCTTTTTATCATAAGATCTGAATTGCAACACTCGTGAAAATGAAGGAAATTTCGTATTTTAATGTATGTTGCTGAGTTGTGCTCACTACACTTTTGAGTGAAATTTATATTTTTGACTAATAGCAGGGAAAAACTGTTTTAATAACTTTCAATCCCTAAACTAGGAAGCAAAAAAAAAAAATGAAAAAAAAAATTGTTAAACTGCAGAGAATATTGATAAATGGTTTCTTCTCTATACTACACTATGCTACAGAAGCTTTTCCTTCACATTATATGGATCTTTCCAGGGTATTTTTTTTGCAAGCCTCATTTTGTTTATCCCTTTGTAAACCTTAGTCACTTTTTTGACCATCAACAAAATTATTAACTTGCAGCTCGTCATTCAACTTTTGAGTTGGCACACACAAATATTTTGATAAATAGTGGATAGTTTATACTGAATTTTGTACCGAACAGGGAGGCAAAAAACTTCACGTACCGGAGTTTGAATACTTTATCGGAAAATAGAATGATTGAAGTGAGCAATGGAAATAGAAAGGTAGAAATTCAGTTTCCAATCAGTATTTCATTTCATACACCCCAACATTGGTTTCTTTCAAATATTTACGATACGTTATGATGTAATATGTTACAATTTGTCACCGACAACACTGTTAGTGGTTTGGTTCTTTCAAAAGGTGATGTTATGGGTTAAAACTGATTAAAAGAGATCTTTCAGAAACTTGGGATGTTTTGCAGAAAAGACATTACATTATGGATATTTAAAATTCATGTCATAGTTAACCAAAATAAAATTGAGGAACCTTAATTAATACCGATTATAGTTTAAGCATTTTCTTGAACCAACGAAAAGTTTGTCCAAAAGTGGTCTAGACAAAGAAGATTCCCAGGTACTCATTCAGGAGACAAAGATTATGATTTTCGACTCTTATACTATCAGTTAAAATTAATTATATTCAATGCTTACCTGTGTATCATCATTTGTTATTGAAGTTATCATGGAGGGTATCGGTCTGCTGGTACAGACTAGTATTACACAAATACATTGATAAAAGAAATTGATTGTTACTTTTAGTTTTGCTTGTTTTTTTTTGTTTTTTTCCCTTCTCGTGTACTGGTCATGTCCTGGTACAGTGAAGTAAAAATGAATTAACAGTGGTAATAAATACAATTTGTTGTCCTTTGATGAAGTTGTTCAGTAGGTAAACTCTTCCAAACTTGAGAGGTAACTAAGAATACTATAGGTGTGTTTTGCATGTTATATCCCAACAGTTAATATACCAACTTTAGGTAACAGTTTGCACTGCATCTAGTCATGTGATTTTAATATCCCAAACTGAAAATGTGGATGAAGTGAATAGACAGCTAGAAGCAGGGTCTCTTTCTTATTAATGGTGATGCATTACTTTAAATGTGCTGTACTTCTGTTAGTTAATATAACATATTTCGATAAGTGATATCATTGGGTTACGATAATTGCAAAAGCAAACTTAAGATTATCTTCATACTTTGCACTGAAGCCACCTTAGTGAGTACAAAAAGGCTATTGTTTATTATACAGGTAAAGGGTATGTGATTGTGAGGTCACCAGAGGTCATAGTTTAACCCCCCCCCCCCACCTCCTCCCTTTCTGGCTTACTGGTTGTTCTATATTTAGAGATGCTACAGGTGCACTATAAATAGGCAAGATAGCTAAAACGAATACAAATAGTCCAAAGAAGGATTCGAAAACAGTCATTTTTTATTTTCCAAGAGAAATACTTAGTCCCTCTTACATAAAATAACATGAAAGATTTTTTGGCGACAGGGCTGTCAGATCCCTCTTTTATCTGCCCTCCCGTCCCCACCCAACCAAACGTTAAACAAAGATAAGACTAGACAATTACTGTATCATACATGTACAAATTTAACAAGCACTCTTTAATCCACACTTATGGCATCTCTTCGTAGATAGATAATTAAATTGTCTTATTTGCACCATGCACCTGTCCTGCTCAATGCATCTCAATCAGCAAAGAGAGAACTTTTTTCCATTTTTCCATAAGTTTGTTGCCTGACAGTTGTCTTTGGCACATCATTAAAGGCTTTTGTAGTGGGAGAAGTGGCCCACAGATGAGTATCTTACACAAGGTCAGAGCCACTACCCACCAGATGATGCTCATGTTGCATGTAAGCAGGCTTGGGCTATGGACTTTATGTTACAAAATATAACTTCATCGATTGGGGTTGGCAAGCTCTGAAAACTGGGTAAATTACTAAATTTGTCAATATCTGCAAAATTCCCGGGACGGACTTTGGGCTCATGTCCCATAGTTTGTGTTCGGTTGGTCTCTAGAGCATGAGCTGCCAGATATATGTTAAGCAACAACTGACTGAGAATGTGACAAAACCTAGTTATATATGATGCCTCCTATGGATTGGTGCTCTCTACTTCCATGCTGCTACGTCATCCACTTGTGAAGCAATACCCATATTATACTACACGAACACAGACGATGGCACCTATACTGTACCAATTATGCCTAGAGAGTGACCACGTTGTTAAATAAACATATAGTTAAATTACAGAGCAACAGATGAAAGAACCACATTTGTCATTTCCAGTTTTAAGTCTTTCAGTAAACAGTTTGGGACATTTCTTTGCCAAGTGTCTTGTAATTTACAAAACCACTCTGTGATTAAAGGTTTGCAATGTTTTTCAAAGTTTGATGGTATGCTAAATGAGAAAACAGTATGTTCTCTTTTGAGGTTCTGCTGCTGGGAAAAATGTGGACCGTCTTGTAAATGCTCCAGAGTTGTCATACAGACTACTTTGTAAACAGTCAAAGGAACACAACTCAAACAATTCCTTCCATCTGATGCATTTAACCAGTAGACAAGTGGGTAGCCAATGAAGAGACCGAACAAAGATGGTATACACCACTCATTGTCTATTTCTATTGTATCCACTGGTACAGTTGCACACCTGCTGTTCAACTGTGTCCTGGATATTGAATCCACCATTTTCTTCAATTGACTGTGAACTTCCTCGTCAGCGAGCTTTGGCTCTGACAACGCAAAGGATGCGTCAGTTATAAGAACGCTTGGCATACAAATGCCTTCATCAAGAGGATACTCAGGAAAGTTTCCAAACAGTTCGGTGACTACTTCAACATTCACAATGAAAATATCGTTCACAACAACATATATTTTGAAACAGTTTTGTAAGGCCTTCAACACACTGCATGGGGCGCTATTTTCGCAATGGCAACGACAAGATGTAGTGCGAGTATGGAGAATGGCAGCGACCGTTTGACACATCGGTATTAATGTAGACGGTTCGGCAATGCAACAATAGTCGAAGAGAAAACCAGGCTTCACGCCTAACAAAACGACAGAGATATCGACAAATATCCCACAAGAAGACCGGCTGACCTTTTTTCCCAGAGAAGAGTTTACCGTTACATGGAAATCCGCAAATGATATGCAACTTGGAATCTTTTTATTACAGGAATCATTGTTTTGATGTCTTTCTATGGGGGCAGCCATTTTGGATATAACAGAAAAACGCCACCGGTTCAGCGGTACATCGCGTATTCGATTTCAGCGGTAGAGCATCGGGAGTGTGAAGCGTATTCTAGTTTGATAGGGTTATTATGACGTCACCCATGGCTCGCGCTTTGGGGAGTATGAATCACGCGTTATTAGAAGCGTATTCATATGTTTTGTTTCAAATGATTTTTGGAAGGGTTTAAGTGTCTCCTAAAGACATATCTGGGAGTTTAAGTTTATCTTCCGAAGGCTACGGACGTAGAACCGTAGGCTCCGTATTTATATTTATACCTGTTATAGTTTTATTCAGAATTAATAAAAGAGTTATATATATTATCAAATATCCGCTTTTGAAGATTGTTTTCCTATTTCACGCTCGGTTCGCGTTATCAGTGTAAGGCCCGGCTTACCCGTTCCCGAACTATTAAAATAAGCCTTACATATTTGGTGGCAGCGGTTTACGAACTCTAACACATCATCGAAAAATTATGGAACATTTTTGCAGCGGGAAAAATTAATCGCCACAAGAATGATCATCGCAGGCAGACAGTAGACGAAGACGTTATACTTCGTATAATTAGCCTTTTCTATGGTAAAACTTTTATTTTTTATAGCCCTACAAGTATTTAGGAACTTTCTGTATACCACCACTAATGAAGATTTTGCATATCGTCACTGCTACGCATACGGAAGGAATTCGTCAAGAAAAGTTAGCCTACAGCACTTTAGGATAATCAACGATTGCTTCAACGGCAGATTGTCGATCGGATGTCTGGTCACCTTTCCGCCGATGCCTATCCAGTCAAGCCTACTGTTGGCTAGGCCTAAGTAAATGTTGTGTTACTGTTAGTGCTAGGATTAGGACTGGACTTAGGCTAGGACCGGGCAGTGTAATACAATTAGGAGCCAGTTTACAGAAAGTAGCATAGCCTACATAAAAATCGAAACAAGTTTCTCGTTAGTGCAGTTCGACTCGTGGTTCTAGTGCAGCTACTTAATTGCTATCTCATCTTTCAAAATTCCAGTTGGAAATCAAGCTCCATGAGACTGCTGCTCAAGACTGTTCCTACTGTTCTGTTATCGTTTGTTATCGTTATGAATGGAATTTATTTTCTACGTAGAAAATGTACATTCCATTATTTTACATTTTGAACAGTTTAGGATAAATATAGGTGGTATCAAATACAGTAAACAGTAAATATAGAGTATTGAAATAATATATATGTGAGATGGAAGTAGAGGAACCAGAAATAAGTGGATACTTTTCTGGTCTGGTCCCTTTGTAACAAGGTTATGTTATCGTTTCTTGCTGCTCTCGTACTCCACTCTACCTTACCGACGTACCTTACCTCTACCTTACCGACCGTCGACGTAACATGAATCGTGTCAACTTTCCAGTTCGTAAGTCTAAATCACTGAAGAACAGTAGACCATCACGAAAAACGAAATAGCTCCATGAAGTAGACTAACGTTATTTTTTTAGTTCCGGGGACGTGTATGGCAAGCCACATATGCAATAATTCGATAAACCGAGTTTATCGCTGTTAAACTCTGTTTTTCGATCGATAAACTGAGTTTATCGACTGGATAACCGTGTTTTTCGCGATAAACTCAGTTTATCGAGCGAAAAACTTAGTTCCCATTTGATAAACTCGGTTTATCGCCGATAATCTTAGTTTATCGAGGTAACCCTGCTTTTCGCTCGATAAACTGAGTTTATCGCGAAAAACAAGGTTATCCATTCGATAAACTGAGTTTATCGATCGAAAAACAGAGTTAAAAAAACTCGGTTTATCGAATTATTGCACACATAATTTGCCATACACGTGCGCTTGACCAAGCCGTTGAAACTTGAAAGTTTTTTAATCAATCCATCTTCGTTGAACGTATTGGTTCACTCAGTTTCAGTGTAGGCGCGTTCTCAGAGTGGACGACAAATGTGCAGGGGCGTCAATCACGAAAGTAGGGGGACTGGGGACGGCATGTGCCCCCACTTTCTGAAGGGGCGACATATCGCCCCTCTTTCTGAAGGGTGAGGGACACAATATCAATAACCCCCTCCCCACTCCTGGTTTAGAGACTGACTCGTGTAGGCGCTATAGGCCAATCAGGCTCTTGATGGCTCGTGTATCTCATAAAAGGAGCTCAAACATTGTGCTATGAGATTAGTCGTTATTAATGTTTTATTCTCATCTACTCAACCCC
>JAIPMN010015106.1:0-10518 GCA_020650975.1 Apostichopus californicus
GGTCAATGCCTCCCTGTTCTTGCCAAATCTGCCATTCTGAAGGCTTACAACTACAATTACAGTGTAGTTTGCAATCTCATTGGTTTTAAGGTTTTTGTGAAGTTTTTCAAAGTCAGTGATACATATGATATTGTCAGGTATATCTTTAAAGCTCACAAGAAGGTTGTGCTTATGTAATAGACACCCATCATAATACAGTGACATAAACATTTGCTCTGTTTCAAGTATTGGGAAAAGACAACATGGAAAGGATATAACATAAATTGTTTACACGATGGCTTCCTGTCTTAGCTTATAAAATCAATCCAGCTTTTAATAGCTGCAAGATAGTTTAAGTTTCCTGTAAAATTCTAAAATATTTGTTGTTCCACTTCGCTGAAATGTTCTCTTCCTACTTTCTGTGTCTTCTTTCTTTCTGGACACTTTCTGACTTAATCACTTACCAGATAAAGCAATGTAGAAAGGAGACATTTTGGTGTACTTTCAGTATTTCTGCATGGCCACAAGGAAAACCACTTCCCATGTTAATACTAAATGTTAATTACACACCTACACTTTGTTTGTCTTCCTTAATTCTCCTGAAATCACTATCCTGCAAAGGGTCCCAAATATGAAATGTTGACAAGTCAAGTTTGCTTTGCCAGGAAACCCAGAGGAAGTAAGCCACACTGAGTATCAATTTGGTAGGTCAACTACTAACTTTAGTAAACAATATTGCCCTAAAAATAGTTGCCACAAAAGGTCAATCATATTTATTTAGTTACCTCTACATTTTGCTGTAATGCCATTTTTTGTTATATTTTACATTTTGCTTGTGTACTATACTCTTCAACTTTGTTACAAGCATGGGTACACTAAATGAAATATGTCAAATGGCAGGGCCAACCGTGGCTGCTGGTTACCTGACTCAGGCAATAATTTATCCGGTATCATATCGCCAAATGCTACATAAATTGTCAAATTGCTATACAATTCAAATGATATATAGCAGGGTTTTACACAGGAACCATTGTATTTTGAGTCAAAAACTTAAAACCTTCAAAATATTTAAACACTTAATTATTCCCTGTTACTCCATAGCAACTGCCTCCAAGTATATCTCCGTGATAGTCAACTGGATAAATTGCGACGCATTCAAAACTCTGCTGCCAGGCTGATCACTCGCACTAGCCCTGTCTCTCACATCACCCCCATACTTCATGACCTTCATTGGCTACCTGTCAAACTGCATATTGATTACAAGGTACTCCTGTTAACCTTTAAATGTATTCATGGTATTGCGCCACACTACTTGGGTGAACTTGTTCAAAGTTATACCCCAACTCGCCGTCTGCGCTCTAGCACCCAATCATTGCTCTCTATGCACCCTGTGTCCACTAAATCTTATGGCGAGTGATCTTTCCAGTACTCCTCAACCCTCCTTTGGAATAAACTACCACTCAACATAAAGAATGTCGTGTCTGTGGAGAAGTTCAAAACTGTTTTGAAGACACACCTGTTTTCATTGTTATAATGTTTACTCTTATTGTATATTGTGTACATATCTTTCACTTTCTTTTGTACAGCGCGGCGAGACTTTATTGTAAGTTGCGCTATATAAGAACTGTTTATTATTATTTATTATTAAGTATAAAATACACGTTAGTACCATAAATTATTGGCTCTCCCTAGTGTTGACATTGTAGAAACTTTGGGCTTAATCTTGAGAAAGTCTCTTAGCTTCAATATAAAATTCCAAAAACTCAGGCTATGCTCCATGCCTACAAAATTGAATACCAGATGTACAAAAGCCTAGCTTATTTTGCATATAAAAAGTGGGACAGTGTTACTGTCATTAAAAACCACTTGCTAAAAGTGCATATTGTACCATTTTTGGCAAGAAGAAATATTTGATGACATCTTTAGAAAATACACTATAGTGACCTGAGTGAATCTGGTCAGAATTTGAACAGTCTTGTAATGTTTAGTATAATAAACAAAATGCACCGGCCCATTTGTAACCTACACTCGCTCAGCATAATTTTAAATGATTATGAAAAAACTTAATTAAAATGCCGGTCTGTACACATTATAAACATTACAATATACATTCCAATTTCTTACTTGAGTGATTGCAAAGTTTTCTTTGTCGTCAACATCGGCGATTCGTTTGACGTTTGTCTGATTCAAGAAAAAGTACTTCTCTGGGTCTCTGTCCAACCCAAGCTCCTCTGCATAAATGGAAACAAAAAATTACAAAAACAAAATCAATTCCACATATCAATAAAAGTTGTGTACAGAAAGAATGACAGAGTTTAACCTATCCTTCTATGTCAAATGTTATGAAACAGATGAAATTTCAAAAACTAAAATTTGCCATGATTAAACAAAACAGATACTGTTGTGATTATTAAAGAAGCTTTGTTTACAAACTATGTGATGTTTCAGAAAGTAAATTTATGGCATTTATTTTTCTTCCAATTTGACCTGAAGACATAAATCTCAGATCTGTTGAGATAACCCCAATGGTACTTTGAGAGCCTCTGACAGTTAATTAATGTGTCAATGTAAGACACATCTCAGGTGTGAATTTTTAAGAGGGAGCATGGTGGTAAATATGAGGTGTATTTTCAACCCTGTTGAAGGGCACTAGCTGGCCTACTGGTGGCAAACACTGGTTGCACCATCAAGTTTTTGCCACTAAAACTGTCCCTGCTTCCTCATAACATACCCCTACCACAAAATAGCCAAGTTGTGTCACAAATGAAAAGACATTATATACAGACCATTAGCATTTGCAGCATTCATGATAAAAACAAAGTTTGTAATAACCTAATAAAGTGCTACACAAAAAGTATAAACACGAAACTATTCCATGATGTAGCAATTATGTTTCAAGTAGTATGACTGGGGGATTCCTCACGAGCAATTTCTAAAAGATTCTACCCCATTACTTAAGCAATGCTTTTTTAATTGCAATCACAATGTAAAAAACACCACGTATCTTCACAGAGCAGCTTTCATTTTTAATTTTTTTTTTAAATTTATTTATTTTATTTGTAGGAAAGAGACTCTTTAATGAAATCCATATATAAAAGAAATGAATGTTTTTGTGTTAAATGTGTCAATGTTACAACTTTAAGCAAACACTTTGATTAAATTTAGCGATAAGTATGGACGTTATCCAGTTCGTGTGCTGTATGAATAATATTTAACATAACGCCCACATATTTATTGTCAAGGTGACACAATCGGTATTAAAAACAAACTTTTCTGCAATGATTGTTTAAACTGCATCCTCTGTAAACAAGGAGTCAGTTTTAACTTGTTTGCTAACTGCTCCTACATTCTTATTTTATGAACATGGCAGTCTAAAGTGTAACCAATAATTATAACATATAAAAGCCGTTATGCAAGTTGTACTGAACTGCATTGAAAGCTAACTGTCACAAATGTTTGATATCATTTAAACTATAAGGTACATGTGAAGTATGAGTACAAATCAACTTCTAAATGTATTCAAGTTGTTTATGCGCATGTTTGTCTTTTAATGTCATTCACAACTAAAGAAGGAATGCTTCACTAATTCCACTCTTTGTATTCAAATCATCATTGCATGAGATATAACTTACAAAATCAGAACAATGTTGGTATACCACCAGCATACATAGCTTAACTGAAGTACTTAAAAGGGACATAAACCCAACCATCATATTTGGCTTATATAACAGGGAGCTTTGTACAGCACAACTCTCCAAAAACAGCTAAGAAAATTGTTGCTCTGTTTGTTAGATATCAAATATTAAAAGTCTAGTCTGAGAGCTTTCATTTTGTAACTCTGTGATGTCCAAGTACCACTAGGTTCTGAAACCTTTTACTTGTTTTTAATCTATTCATGTGAGGGAAGAAGTCCATCAAGAGAACTTATATTTGTCCTCATGGTACTCACGGCACTCATGCTCTTGTACTCATACAACAAGTATGCTTGCTTGATTCAATTTGGATTTGCTATCTTGGTCACATAAAATATAACGATCTGTCTGCAGCTGCATAACGCAAATGCTACATTCAACAAACAAGTTGGTCATCTTTATAGAGGCTGAAAGGTTTTAGGCAAAAACAGTCATAAAATAAATGAAATAAACTTTCTCTTTGGGAAGAAAGTTATCCATTAAAGAAGACTACACAATGTAAATCACATAGACTTTACTATTGCATTATAAGTTTGTAAATTATTACATGCTTTAACCTCAGTCCTTGCATCAATCCATGTCTTTCAATGAGAAAGTCTTACAAAGGACAAGCTAAATTTAAAGGTCTGTTTACCATATATAAACAGTTACTCATTAACAGTAAAAAACGTGTCCATAATAAGCCTCACACTTACTTAAAGAAAGAATTTGCAAGAATAGAACCATGTTGTCAATAAAATGATAATTAACTAAGTGATGACTTTACAGTTCATAAGCAAGCATTTTGATGGCTGCTTCTCCCCTACCCTGCCCCATTTCTAAATAGCTGTTAGCTCCCATGAAAGGGAAACCAAGTCAATTAAAGACCATTCTATCAGTCCAGGTAAATATTTACGAGCGACAATACTTACTTGTCTCCGAGCTACTGTACAACTGCACTCTCCCATTTACCTACACTACATGGCTGGAAACATTTTAGCAGTGAGCCAGCTATATCATCAAAATCTAAAGCAATGCCCCTTTGACTCACCTATCAATACGTCTGTACCTCCAGATAGAAGTTGATAGAAAATATGGAAGTTTCTCTCTCCTTTAGCTTGGGAAACTACACGAGACTTCTCCAACAGATCTAACAAAAGAGGCAAAAATGAAACATTTTTCAATAGAATAAGTACGGCGACGGATGACATTATCAGACAACGAACAAAGATAAAAATTATAAAAAAGATCAAATACTTCATCCTTCGCCTCAACCTACAATTACGTGTCTAAATCAACTTCCTGTTTGTGGCATCAAAATAATTTTCTTATTCTTTCAATTTGCTTTTCTCTTCATTTGGTGATTTATTCTGTATGGTTGAAGGAACGACCCTCACATATCATACACGCGAGTACATTTACGCTTGATGTACATACATCACATGACATCCTGCACTAACATACTACAGTATGTGGTATACATGAATTCTTCATCAAATTCATAAACTACGGCTGGTTCGAATATTCAGTAATATTAATGTTAGCTGGATGAAGGACTCTTATCATACTTTACGATCTTGCAAATTTAGTTTATGCTTCAATTATACTGCATAATGCACTGGCTTAATGTCTAATAAAGATGGATTCTTTGTGAAATGTTTCATCTTTACACCATTTTTTTCCCTCCATATTCTGTAAGATCTATTGTCTTCTATGCGAGAGAAATGATAGTAGCACAACAGCAGAGAAGAAAAGTAAAATTTCAAAATAAATTAAATGCCACCCCTGCATTACACAGTTAACAAGAAAGAAATTTAGATTTTATAGATGCATGAAACTACAGCAACTGTCATAATCATAATGTTCAACATACATCAGTTGACTGCTAATATCTCAAAATACCAAGGTCTGTGTTAGACATTTTATAATTATGTTCCACATTAGTAATTATGAGGTACTTTTTAAGTGATACACAAGAATATGCCCACTCTCTAGATGAGTATATAACATAAAGTCACTGAATAAACCTTCATCAATGTAATGGATCAAGAAGCACAAACATGTTCAAAGAAACGATTTTGAGTTTTAAATAAAGGCCAAGGAGAGGCAAATCAAGGTATATGCAGGTATAATATACCCTCTATATGCAATGCAACAACAGACAAGGAAGAAAGTGTAAAGAAATAACTGGCTGTTATGGGTGATCACCCAAGGAGACCAGTTCTATGCTCTATCATATGAGCAATCCAGGCTAGTTGGGTGGCCATCCAGTGGCGGAGCGTCCATACAGTCAGAGGGGGCGGATGCCCCCCTTGACGGACTCAAATGGACTGCTGGCGCCCTTTTCAGCTTTTTACCACTTTTTACTTATTCGCGATTATTGACTTTTTATTGCGCTCTCAAATACCTATTGACATTTGTCACATTTTGTTGGTGTAATTTTCTGACAAAATGGCGATGACACCTATTTATGTTTCGTTTATCTGCAAATTAGCAAGGCCCGGAAAGGGTCATTTCCGGCGATCTAGGGAGTATCTTTACTCAAAAAAATTCTGTACGCTCCGTGCCAACCTATGGTGGCGCTCCGCTTAGTGGTGAAAGCGCCCCTACAGACCATTCTCGCCCCCCTTGACCAATACCCCTAGCTCCGCCACTGTGGCCATCCATATTTGACCATTTTTTTGTGGCAGTTAGGTCAACTGCCAGTGTCTTTCATACAGTGTCATCATATTTTTTATACTCTTATGGCTATTCCATGGCTTTACCACAGTATAATGGCTTTCCCATAGTATGGCTTTACCAAGGTAGGTACAGCATTTACAGTATTATAGAAATACAATCTGGACTAATAGCAACTTTTTTTTTTTTTAAATCTACAAGATACCAAAATAAATTTTGTACCTAAAGTCATCATGTGCAAATAATTTGCATTACTATCTCATGGCCATAGGTCACTGACAGGGCAAACTATTAAATCCATAAACACACATAACATTGATCTTATAGTGTTACATGATATGCTGATTTGAAATTTATAATACCTAATGCCATTACACAGACCCATGTATTATGGTCTGTAATGAACTAATGTTTTTTCATAAATAATTTGATCCCTAAACTAAAAGGTGCTGGTCTAGATGAGCAGTGGGAAATATTAATCTGTCACTGTTTCCTGAAATATGTAAAAATAATATACAGATGAAAAGATGGTATTAAAAGCACAAACAAATAATGTAACTAAAGGCAAACAAACAGTTTTTCCACTTGAAAAATTTCTTTGGCACTCCCATTGCATTCTAAGGCTATCTTGGTTTATGTTATGACCTAAGAAATATTAATAGAGTATAAGTATACAAATGTTCCTAATTTTGGTCAACGGTTTGAACTATTGCAAATATTTGCTAGATATGGGGAGAGCCATAATCCAACTACAGTTAACTGCTAAAGTTTGTAGTTGTCCAGCAGTACTGACCACACATTAACCTTGCAGGAGATTATTAGGATTTTGATTAGAAGGTAAGGGAAGAATTAAGGAGAGAGAAGGAGACATGGATAAAAGGGGAGAATAAAAATTAAGGTGGAAGGAGAATGTTGAAAGGAGAGATGATGGGTTCACAATTGATAGACATGCATGTATGAATTTTTAGATTTTATTTGATGCTCTCCCTTTTGCCCCATTTCATGCCCCATTTCATTCCCCCCTCCTCCCCCCCCCCCCTCCTCCCCATTCCTTTTATGGTCACACCATTACTTGATAGTCACTTACAAAAAGGTTAATTAGTACTTAACAAGTAGTAGTACATCTATTAATCCCAACTTACATTTATAACTAATTCCTTGCCAAGTTATAACCCAGTTTACAACTGGTTTCATTTATCTATCAGTCTTCACCTTAACGCACACAAACTTGAGAAGAGTCTTAATAATGAGCCTGACTGTCACCTTTTGAACTGCTCAATTTTGTCTTATACTTCTGATTTGCAATTCAGATTTTCTCCCCTTAATGGACTGTTTAAGAGCCTACACAAAAATGACTATGTAAAGACGCATAAAGTACACGTGAACATATTCATATAAAGCAAGATTCCCAAATGGATATTTGTTTTTTTTTTTAAAGCAGTTTGATAAAGTAGAGACTATGTAGGCAGAAGAGAAAAGCACAAATACTGGCGGAAAAGAGCTTGAAAAAAAAAAAAAAAATTCTACCTTTATCTAATAACGAACAGAAAAAGAAGAATTTCTTTTTTGGGGGGGGGGGAAGGGGGAGTGGGTTTTACCAGCTGATAAATGTCACATCTACATTTAATCTTCACCTATATAATTTGTCAAGAAAATAGCCACAATATTATGAGTGGAACCGTTTTCAACTTACAGTTTGTAATGACTCCACCAATTGGGTCCCCTTTGAAGTCAAATTCGATGTCCATGTACTTTCCCTGAAGTAAGAAAAGAAGAAAAGAAGCAAGCATTTAAATACACCTGATACCGAGGTTCTTAGGAACTTTGGAGGGCTGGGGTCTTTCCATCCTCCAATGAAAAAGATCCTGGTGATATGCCAAATAGTAATTAAAAATAATGGTCCATACAACATGTGCAACATGTAGGCTAAACTTGTGTAGGCATAACGTAATAATAATGATAGTGCAGTATTACTGCAAACAAAAATTTAGTAAGAAATTAATGAGAGAACAAAAAGAAAACATTAAATCTTTCATATTTTTTATTTGATTTCAGTCATGTTAAGAATGCAATACTAGCATAAAACAACACTGCATGACCAACCAGTAGGGTCATTAAAGATCAAGATAGACAAGTTTCAAAATTTTTCATTTTCATTTTCATTATATATTTGATCCAATCACAAGAACAGTATACAAACAACAAAGTAAGAAAACACAAAGCGGATCAGGATGTACAAAAGGAAACCAAATTCCTGTAACCCGGAGGCCAGTACACCCTTACAATAAGAAACTTAAATTAGAACTAAAATATATATATATAATATTCACAAAAAAACCATAAGATATATAAGAATTAAATGAAGGGAGATTGTACATAGATAGGGCCTAACATTAGGCTGTAGGTTTTCATTATTGTTATTTTTATCGGGATCGAATCGGTATCTGCAGATATTACGATCTTAAATATCAGTTTTCCACAAAAGCCGACAGTCACAATATTTGTGCAGCACTATTGAGGAGTCAAGATTACGATATATGGCAAATGGGCTTTGGAATAGCTCAAAGGAAAAAGACTCATAGTATCAAAATACTGTGAGTCAAACATCTGCATTCCTGCATCCCTGATCATACAATTTCACCAATTAGCTTAGCCTAGCATTTGTCAATGGTTTATATACTTTCACAGCCAAGTAAAACATTCTAATACATTCTTCTATAATAATCCTTCCATCGCAGTGACACATACTGTATCACTGATATTGTTTGATTTCTTTTACATTCAAAATAAACAATGAGAATACTTCACTTTCATTCCTGCTGTGATCTAGGTTATCAGTCAAAGCATGGTTTTAATATCCTTCTTTCATTTTCAGCTATATTTGAAATGCTAAGTTGTTTGGGTTTTCATCACTCATATTTCGACAGACCCCTGCAATTCACAATATCCACTTCCCCCAAAAGGTCCTATACTTACTTTCAGGAGAGCCAGTCAAGAAAAACGTACAGCTTTCTTATGTTTGAAATTTTGAATGATAGCTATGGAGTATTACCTTTCCTTGCATATGGACAATTACTACGACATAGTATTTATATTTTTATCTACATAAATTATAGATACCTGGCTATTACAGTACCACTTAATGACAATCACAACTTCTGTCCAGATTTCTAACATGCAAGTTAGGTTAAACCTACACACATCTGCTATAACAGTGTTGCAGACCATGACTGATTATAGTTAGTAATTATGTGTTTTGAAGGGTTAAAAAGAAAGCTTTTCTCAAACTACTAAACAGTAATGTCTACCTAATCAAACTTGTCCTAGCTTGTCAAGCATGAAACAGTCTCTTGTCTGTACTCAAACTCTAGGTACATTTTCTGTACTCATACACCAACCTTTGTATATGTACTCATGGTTTTTGCACTCACATCAATAACCTGCTCTTTTATGATAATGGTTGTGAAACAATGCAATGGGCAAGTTCAACAAACATATCTCATGTCTGTCCAAAAACTGAACTTAATTCTCTAACTTGAGGATCACAAAATTGTCTGCTACAACAGGGAAGTAACCACCTTTTTTTTACAGGGAGGTGTCTAAGATGTTAAATAGTTCATGGGAGGATCCAGAGGGAGGGTGTCCCTTCCCCATAGACCAAATTTGAGGGAAATGGGAAGTGCTTAGATGCAAAACAGTGATACATTTTGCAATTTTCAAAAGAATATTGAAGAATGTTTTACTGTTTAGGTTGTACCACACATGGTATATATTTATGTAGTAGTCACTAGGAATATATTTAATATTCTGTTTGTCAGTGGGGAGGGGTGGGGAGGGGTCTATAAAGCCCCCCAGAAGTTTACATGGTTGTGCTCAAAGCCATGTAGATAGTAAGATTGAAGGACATCCAATTATGTTTGAATTTAATAGCACAGTGACAAAATGCTGTAAACTAACAAACCAACTCAATATTGTGTTAATTATGACAAATAGACAAAGAAAACAAAAACATAAATTTTGATATTGCAATGAATGCATTAAAATGTTAGTTTATCCTGTAGATAATGAGAGTGCTTCTATATGACTTTCATTATCATATTATCTTTATTTGAATACATTCAAACCAATCTATGTTCATGATGATATAAATGAAATTGTCCTGTCAATGTTTAGTTTATACATTAAATCC
>JAIPMN010015110.1:0-19834 GCA_020650975.1 Apostichopus californicus
AGAGTTATGGAGGTGTGTGTGATACTATTGGGTATTATAGTTACTGCGAGGTAACTTGTAAATATAGTTGCGTGCGCCAGTTTGTGGCTGCACCCTATGGGAAGTCCCCGAGGGGACACGTGGTTGTGGTGCACTGTGGTGCCCCAGGAGAGATTGATTGAATTGTGCACACTTTGGTGTGTAGGTGTGACAAGTTACCTATGACCAAGGCTAATAGCGTCTTTGAACAATTTCTGTTGACTTTGGCGCTATATAAATGTCTTCTGATTGATTGATTGATTGAAAGCCATCTGTCCTTGAGATATTGTAATGCACATTTTGCCAAAATAAGAAAGTAACCATGATATAAAAATCCACCATGGGCAGGAGACAGTGGTTTCTACCAGTTGGACCTGTTGTCAATATTACTTCGGTGCAGACCTAACTCGTTCATACCAATTAGTTAATTTGTTTAATCATCATAAATGATGTTCGTTCTCTGATAATTTGTCCTTTAGTACTTTTAATATTGCAGTTAAGAATAAATATCCACAGATGGTTTTTCTGTCTAGGTCATGTCCAAATTACTTCCAATCCCATCGTGCTCCTTATAGTGTTAGAGTGATAGAGTTAGAAGTGTTAGCTCAGTGGTTAACGCCGGTGCCTTCCAATCATAAGGTCCCGAGTTCTAGTCACTCCAAGATTAATGTATGTTGTCCAGTTACAGAGATGTTGACAATTGACAATTCATAATCGTGGATGTTAAATATGAATGTAAGAGACTGACATCGGTAAGCTTGCGGCTTTGATAAGCCGATGGGGCTCCTTCGCGAGTTCCTGCTTGCAGGAGGATCTAAAATACATACATAATATTACTATGTAAACACAGATCGATGAGAGCGATTTTTTTCCTAAGTATGGCTTATCGAAGAAATCATTCTGCTTTCTACTATCAATAGGATAGTTACACACTTTTCCTTTGTATATCGGATACAAAGACGGCAAGTTTTCAGACCCAACACCGTCACTCATTATGTTCATCTGGGCAAAGTAACATTATACCTCAACTACTATAAACTGGGTGTTTCAGTAACTACTATTAAGGGTTACATAACTCATAGCTGTAACTTTAAAGCGACAATCCATTTTTTATACTAGTGATAAATCAAACATAATTCAGTATCATGTTGGAATATGCATACAATTCCCAAAAAGTGTATTCCCAATGTTGAAGTATTGTGCTCCTTATAGTAATCTGTTGATTCGTTTGTACCATGTATACAGCCGATCCTACCGGCAACAGACAATTGGAGAAGACCTCGATTCCTGTCACCGTGGTCGGATTAGATTGGGATGAAAGTGTTCAAGATATACGGTGAGTGTCAAATAATATGAAAAATTCTACGAAAAGTAAAACCATTATGCAGTATGAGTTTAGTTACGACAGAATCAATACTTGTAGAATTTCAAGCAATCTTGGAATAAATTGTTTTTAACCAGTTGCTTTGCTACATGAAATAATGTTTGTTCTCATAAAATTAATGTTTCCTATTTAAAATAGTAAAGTAACTAGTTTTTAAAATATTGATATTTTTCTTTGACTCGCTAGTTGCTTGCTTTCTTTTTTATATTATCTGTTGTCATTTTGCATTGCATTTTTTGTAACTGTCATGGCATTCTGACCAAGGTGTGTAATATTGACAGATAATTAATAATAATAACAATAATAATTATAATTATAATAATAATATTGAGGATTTATAGAGCACATGCATGTCCAACGATAACAATGCTCAAAGGAACAACTATAACTTCTCAAACATAGAGACAATCCCTCCACATGGCAGCAGCTAAACACCTGTTGAAGTAAAAAGTGTAAACTTTTTCTAAGTTGGTCTATAAATGGGGATTTGGGGGGGGAGGTAAGATTGAAAATCGCCTGGACAAAGGCTTTTTAACTTCATATTCAAATAGAGTCATTTTCATAATTTGCCCAACATATTAATTTGGTAATAAATGCAAGTAGATAATCTTGATTTGGTCACCTGCAATTATTTTAATTTTTCAGATTCAAGTGGTGAGTGTATTTGTAAACTGTTGACCAAACGAAATCTCTTCTTTTTTTTTACCCTTTTCCAGGTACTCTCGTTTAATCCAAAGTCGTGGCCCTCCGCCTTCTAGTGGGCCAGAAATTCCAAAACGGCTGACGTTGGACTTGTCTCCTAATCCAAGTCTGCAGCAGATAACAGACGTTTGTACCGGCTACCTTCGAACCAGAGGTTGGTCCGCGAGAAATTCCAATAATATACCCACCCGATGGCATAAATACCTGTTCCAAACTGCTTGTTGACCGTAGCTAATAACATATATGGTGAATCATGGCTGTTACATTGAGCTGCCTTCATGAATTTAGATATTTCCAACTGCAACAGTTTAATAAAAAAAAGTGTTCTTTAGCCATGTATAAGCAGAATGGATCTGCAATGGAGAAAAGAGGGGAGGGGGAAGGGGTTTTGCAATTTACAGTTTTAGCTTATTTGGGATATTTTGCACTTGGACAGACCATTTCGGGGGGGGGGGGGTGGGACTCTGTGGATTTTTCATGGATGTATAAAGACCCACCTTATTTAGACCAGCGAGAAGTCGAACCCACGATATTAGGTCGAGTTGCTTCTAATGCCATCGTCTTTATTCACTAGACCATAGCACTGGTTGTTCCCTTGGAACAACACAACACAACCGAAGCTTTGGACGACCTACCACACGACATAAAGACTGCCAAATCTCTCGCCATATTTAAAAAAAAATTAAAAACACATATTTTTAGTTTCTCAACGTGATTTTGTCACTTTTATATACTCATGTTTTTATCTAGACTTTTACTTTTGTACAACTCTATTTTATGTGCTTATCCTTTCTTTTGTTTTTTATAGGTTTTGGTCTGTTTTATAGTCTTCTCGTGTTTTTAGATTTTTGTGTTCGTATTTTACATGCTGTTTAATTTTCGTTTATGTGTTTTCTAGACTTTTTATTCCTTTGATTTCTCTGTCTTTTTATTTTTTTATATTTTTTTTAGGTTTTGTAAAGCGCCTAGAGGCTTTTTGGTATTTGGCGCTATATTAAGAACTTATTAATTATTATAATTATTAACAGACTTGGTAAGAGTTGTGTTAATTGTACTATGATATGACAATGTTTTCCCTTTTTTCACTATTTAGGTCCAAGAGTTCTCCCATCAGAGAGTGATCTTCAACAACCTTCTCTACCTGCGGTCTCACCTTCTAGACCTCTTTCAGGATCCCAGAGAACGGCCCACTTCTTTGGTAATGAACTTCACCTTTTTCCTTTTCATATCATATAATTTTCTTTAAAAGAAGAAAATGATCTTGTATGTTTTTGTACCATAAGTTATCCGGGTCCTCTTCTCATAGCTTTCTTCCACCCTTTTTTCTCCACACCTTTCTGTCTTTGTCCTCCAGTTTTATTCCCTACCCCATTCCCTTAATCCTCTCTTTTTCCCTCCTCTGTTTATCTCCTACCTCTCCTCTTCCCCTGTTGGTTTCTTTCTTCTCTCCATCCCCTGTCTACTAATCCCCTTACATCTTATCTCTTTGTGTTCATGAAAATATATGATATATATAATTGAAATTGTAGTGAGTTGGAAAATCAAGAACAGTGAAAAAAACTTCCTCTTCCTCCACCGGGATTTGAACACGGGCCTCCCGCTTTATATGCGAACACCCTAACCATTAGGCTATGGATGCTGACTGCTCGTCCAGTGGCCCGAAACCGGCAAGGAAGGTCGCAATTCCACTGTAGGCGTTTGTCACCTGTATCGAACAATACTAGTTCTGTTTTGGTGACATATTTGCCTTGCTCTAGAGATCAAACCTGATGCTAATCAACTGGAAATCATTTGTGATTCCTATATAATATTATAATTTATGTATATATATTAATAACATCACGCTCTTTTTCTCCTCTTTCCAGACAGTAACCATGTGAGTAGAACAACCCCTAGTCCATTCATGGAGCGCCTTCACGGGTTTATCGAGCCTGACCTGTCACCTCAAAATGATAAGATGCAACAAGAGATCATTTATGAGATGGACTGTGAGGAGGAGAACAAAAGATGCAAGGAAGAATCCCTGCAGGATACCCCTCTGAGTCCTCTTCGTTCCCCTTTTGCCAGTTCCTCTTTTCGGCGGTTTGACTCGTCGCAGTTATCATCTATAAACGGAAATTTACAAAGAATCAGCGGATCGGCGGTGGCCAATACGTTTAACATTGAATCGTCAAGGGTGAATCAGTTGAAGGACAGTTCGGACTCTGGTCAGGGGTCGTCTCGATCGACCAATAGCAGGGCGTCGACCATATCTACCCCAAGTCCCCTGTTGGGAGAAACGGATGGGTCACCCAGCAGAACTCAGGGCGGAACAAGAAGAAGCCTTTATCTCCAGAGTGTGGATGGCGAGAGCGGAATCCATCTGCCGACTCTACCGAGGGATAACGTAAGGAGGATGGACAGGGTGCAGGCTCTGGAAGAGCGTAATTTTAGGGTACTCACCAGTCACACTAGACACAACAGCGAAGATACCATGTCTGTCGTGTCAGTGTCCAGTTCCGTTACGGTCAAGACGGCGGACATCTGTGGACAGAGGATATCTCTGTCTCACACTTTGAAAGAAGAGTCTGAGGTGGGCAGCTCTCCAGAACAGACTCTCAAAGAGCCATCAAAGATGGCAGACTTTTTGAAAAGAACTAATGGTGAAATGCCAGAGCGTCGTCTCACAGGGGATAAAAATGAAATTGATGCAAAACAGCAAAAGGCTCCTCTTGCCCCCGATGTGACTGTGAAGAAAGGCACATCAAAGATTCCATCAGTCAGTACCGTAAAGACCGATAGCACCAGTCCAGACAGGAGTTCGAAGGACTCTTCATCATCCAGTGTTAATGAAATGAATATTAACAGCATAACAAAGCCTGTGGCAAAGAGGAAAGAACTTCACACTGGAAGCAACCCGGAGAGTTTTGAGAGGAAAAGAAATATTGTTACGAAAAGAGAAGGATATGTTGAAGAAGGCGAAAAGAAAAGCTTGAGTGATATGACAGTATTATCTGACCCTAAAGAAAATGCAACTGGAACAGCAACAACATTGGAATGCGATTCTAGCAAAACAAGTGTAAAACCTTCATTGCATGAGAGCTTGATAAAACCCAAATCAGTAAGTGAAGACAAGGTAACCAATTTTCAGAGAAATGAAAAAGCTGTGAAAGCACCAAACCAGCCAAAAGGGGAATTAGATAAATCAGTGAATCAGAAGAAAGTGTCGAATGTGTGCCAGCAGAACACGATGGAGCATTTACCTCCGGAAAACAAAGCTAACAACAAGTTGATTGCTGTAACCAGAGAAGTCGCTGGACTTAGTCCTGTCTCTTCAGGGAAAAGCGATACAGACGAAATAAAGCACGATGCTGGGAAATCTAGCGAAGTGCCGAGAAAGGAATCCAAACACTCAGATAACAGTGGAAATACGAGTAAGGATGCTAGATCATCCAAAGTGAAACCCTCGGATGTGCAAAAGTTAATGGTTGGAACTAAAGTAGAGACGGTGAAGGCTATTCCTCAGAACAAGGGCAAAGTTAGTGTGAGTAAAACTGTTCAAGATACTCCTGTAAAGAAGGAAAGTAAGATCCATGGCAAGGAAAGCAATCGTGTTGTGGCAAATAGTGCAATAAAAAATGTGAACAATAAGAAGAAGGAAACGGCTGCTGGTAATAAGCAGACCCTCAAGACTTCTGTCAGCAGTAAAGAGACAAAAAGGACTACTCAAGTAAGCAGAGAAAGTAAAACTGCGATAATTCAAAGTTCAAAATCTCCACGAGAGGTGAGGTCAAAGTTGAAAGAGAATCTAGAAGCAAAGAGGAAGGAGTTATCCATGAGCAACAAATTTAGCAAGAGTTCTTCGGTCACGAAAAGTTTGACATCATCATCGTCTTCCAGTAAAGCATTGGTCGTCAAGGACACCGTTACCAAATCAAAACTTGAGGATATTGTAAGTCACGGAAAGTCGTCATCTGGGGATATTGAAACCAAGGAAACTGAAAGAAAGGCAGATAGCGGTAGGTCTCAAGGAACAATGTCAACACCCACAGATGTCACCTCGGATTTGACCTCTGACCTCTATTCCAGAGATTCAGATTCATTAGACAGCAGCATCGAAGAAGTTCTCGACGAGGTCGCGTTTTCTTCCAGCTCCGAAAGCGATCTCGAAAGCCCTCGGAAAGAAGTCGATACGAAGAAAGGAACAGTGGGATATTCATCCCAGTCCAAAACTGCCATGGTCGAAGGCAAGAAGACGAAACAAGGAGCAATGATGTTAGATCCGGCTGTAGTAGTGACAAAGACAGAGAAGAAAGACACGATAGAGAAGCCTAATAAACTCAGTCCTAAAAGCCCCAAGACACCAAAGTCTACCGGAACACGGAAATTTGTTTTCAAATCGGCGGATAAACAAACCAATAAAAAGAAGATTGCTATGCCCAATCAAAGGAAGAGTTTGGAAGTCTCAAAAGAGATGAGTGCCAAATCATCTTCTCCGATCACCAAAAAGAAGGTGGACGTGTCGCGAGGGGGTGGTCGTACTGCAAACGGAGACAGAGCAGTCGGAAGTGAGAGCCTGAATGTGAAGATTGATAGACAGTTAATGAAATACAAAGATGCATGTGCAGAGATGGTATTTGATGAAGAGGAGAAAAAGTTGGGCGGGTTTCGAACCAATCAGGTTCAACATACGCCGGTAATTATCGATATCAGGGATGACCTCCCAGGGCTTCAAGAAGATATGGAACAGCAGAGCAAGAGCGCTGCCATCTCTGATTTCGCAAAGAAAAATGGACAACCCAAACAGAGTGAGAACAGGAACAGAAAGAAGTCTGCTGTCCAGCAGATCGGCCAGAAAATTGCCAAAGGTTCGGCTAAGACGAGTAACTTGGTCGGGAGAGTCTCGAATAAGGCCAAAAGTGGCAATAAATCATTGAATAAGAAGTCTCTGGCTAATTCCAAAATTGGGAAAGAAGCTTTGAAGTCCCCCAAGAAGGGAAAGGGCAAAAACGTAGGAAAGAAAGAAAACTTGAGGATCGTACCCGACTCGGAGTCCAACAAAACGGCCTTCATTACCGGGCAGGGCTGGGAGATCAAAACATCTCGGAACGAAGTGGACGGAGTGATCATCCAGAAGGAGAGGCAAGATTCGAGAGACGTGCCGTCCCTCAGCCAGAGGAAGCTCAGTCCAGCTCAATCCCTGAAGATCGATTACATAGCAAAGAATTTGCCCATGAGTCCGGAGGTCATCAACAACATCGCCAACATCATGAGTCCCCTCGAGTTGGACACGCCCAAGTTCATCCCCGACACCATGGATACGATCAAAGAGTTTGCCGGATCTCTTTCGTCCGTGGAGGAAGAGAAGACCAGGGCGATATTTACGTTTTCTCCAGTTGGCAGTCCTCAGACCAGACGCAGAAGTAACAAGAAATCCTCAAAAGTCTCTGAAGGAAAGAAGACACCGATGATGAAAGCTACTCCTTCTCCAGACGCTACTACCCCAGGGTCGGCCTTTTTACCTTCGATGGTGGAAGATGTAGCCGACTGTGACAGCTCAGACCTCAAAACCAATCCAGAATTGCTCAAAGTTTTTCAGATTCCCGATCATTCTGCTTCCACGGAATCCACGCCTAGGATTCAATCCTCCCGCGAGGCAGACGGACAACGAGACACGGCATCGAGGGATCCTGCCGTTCCAAGAGAGAATGTCTTGATCGATATACCAGCAGGTGTTAAGGATGCCTTAAAGTTCAAAAGAAAATCAATTAATGTGATGCAGAAACCACCGCTGCCAAAGTTTGGGTTGAGCAAATCTCAGAGGAATTTGCTGAAGAGAAGACAGAGCGCCCCATCTGAGTTACCGAGCTCTGACGAAGATTCATCTGATGTCGACTCTCTAGCTTCATCCTTCAGGAGGAGATTTTTGGCGGACATCCCATCGGAGGACGGCTCCGGCGATGAGGTCAGTAGATCAAAAGGTGAAATTAGTAAGGTCAGAAGAAACAAAAAGATGGAGGAAACTGATAACTCTGTGTCGCAGGAAGATAAGGAAAATGTTAAAGTATATTCTTCCAGGAGAAAGCTTGAAACAGGGTCTGGTGATGGAGTGGAGAACAAAAATGCTCAAGAGGAGTTAACTTCATCTTCGAAAGAACAATTGTTACATGAACATGTGCAAACCCTTTCAATCAAAACCCTCCAAGAGTTGAACACCATCCTGTCAAATTCAGAGGAGGTCGACATCACCTCTCCCCTGGCTCCCGTACCACTCTCTGCTCGACCCGTCTCCAGGGAATCTATGATCTCCAACAAGACCCAGACGACCCATTCTTTAAATCAGAGCTTGCCGATGTCCGAGAGTTCCGTGGGATTTGAAGTCGGTGCTCTGGATGGCTTGAGGCCAGATAGTCGTCTCAGTTCAGAGGTAGGTTTTCAAAACGACATTTTTCTTGGTGTGGTTTAAACTTATGTTCCCAGGTTGCCAAAAGCAAAGAGTGAAACTTTTTTGCTATGATTGATGAAAAGCAGTTTGAGGTAAATCAACGCTTGATTTGATTCTTAAATTACAACAAGCAGGCATGAGCTTTTTCCGCGAATTCGGGGAATATCCATGATTTCTTTCTACCTCGGGGACAAAATCTATTATCCTAACACACTGTAGCATACGCAAACTGGAGCCTATACCGCAAGTTTTGCAAAGTTCTGTGATTTATTTTACCCCAGGCTCATCCCTGAACAAGGGGGGGGGGGGCTCTTTGGGCCATAGATAGGGTTATGCACCAACTCATCCACTGAGATCATTACCATTTACTGAAACTGCTGGTTTACGTCAGACTTGTAATAAAATGCCTGTTTTATTTTTCTTACTTCAGATGGTCATCACTTTTAGAGGGGAACATATTTGCCTAGTGCAACAATTTATCCACTCAGATATTTAATGATTTACTTAAAACTGCTGGTACACATTACACTATGGATTACCTCATTCTGTTGAATTCTTTTGACTTCAGATGGTCAGCACTGGTAGAGTAACATGCTAATTTAGTGCAACAAGGGGGCATTTAGAGACATAGAATGCTCATTATATGCCAATGTACCTCTCAGTGAGCTTAACATGTTCTCAAACTGCTGGTACACATCACACTATGGATTACCTCATTCTGTTGAATTCTTTTGACTTCAGATGGTCAGCACTGGTCGGGGTACATGCTTGTCTAGTGCAACCAGTGGTGACCGCAGTCACAGCCAAAGTACCAATCTTTCGGAGTCGGAAGGGGAACTACTCCATTGGAAGAAAGGCAACGTCTTAGGAAAGGGAGCATTTGGAACGGTAAGGAGGAGCGATTTCATAGTGCTCGACAAGACAAGAATGATGCAGAATGCTTTTTGATTTAAATAATTTTGACGTTATTATAGGTAGAGTTCCAAAGACTGCAAACTTTTGGTCAATGTTAAGACTAGCTAAAGTTTTATTTTCAACAAATGTGGTAGCTGGTAACCTAAATACTTGTTGTAAATAATAATTCAAATTTTTCCCGAAGGATTTTAACAGTTGGGTTTATTCAAGCTCGATTCTTTGCCTTCATCTCTGTGTTAAAAATATGGATTTTTTTTAAATGAGTTCACATAAGGTGACCATGTCCCAAATTGTTTGTATTGCATAGTATTGCTACGAACCTGAATTTATTTGTATGTAGTATCTTACTCTATCGGTACTGTCCTTAGTGATGCGCAGGACACTGACCTTTACAACTTGACTGTGTAGAAATTATACCATTACAAGATATGTTGATTAACATTTTATTGACAATTGATTTTCAGCAACTTATTAGGGCTGTCAATTAAGAGTTCCTCTATCTGTAGATTATGTGTAAAAGTAAGTTGGCCTGACGTTTCGATCCTAGAAGGATCTTCTTCAAAGGCTAAATGACAAGTGTCATTTCTCCTACACTGGCTCTCTAGTGGATAAGCAGTTTGCAAACAGTTTTATTTTATTTTGATCTGTAGATTATAATTAAAATGTTGACAATTTCAACCTTTTTTTTTTTCATTTCTTTACACCTTCAATTTTGGACAGGTTTATCGTGGTCTTACAATAGATTTTTAGAAACCTATCAGGACTGTCAATTCAGAGTTCCTCTATCTGTAGATTATATTTAAAACGTTGACAATTTCAACTTTTCATTCCTTTACACCTTCAATTTGGACAGGTTTATTGCGGTCTTACTAGCACTGGTCAGTTGATAGCGGTCAAGCAGGTCGAATTGACCGGTAAACACCAAGCAGGAGAACAGTACGAGAAATTACAAGAAGAAGTGGAGCTGTTGAAAACGCTAAGACATAAAAACATCGTCGGGTGAGTTTGTTTGAAGCCGTCACTGCCTACAGCCGGATCCTGTTCTGGTGCTCTTATACCCATCAATCTACAGAAATAATATCACACAAAGGACAGGGGCCGATATGTTTGGGGGTAAATAGGGGTACGTAAAAACCGTGGCTAGCTATTATACTGGTGCTGTGACCGAGTGGATAAAGGCGCTGGCATTTGAAGCAATCAGGCTTAGCAATCGGGATGCCCCGGGTTCGATACCCGGCCGGGGCATAATAAGGTGGGGTTTTTCATCCAAGAAGCAGTCTACGGTTTTCCCATATGAAATTACTTTCTAAATTTAAAAGATTCCAAATTGGTGTTACAAATGTTGAATTGGAAGCCACCCAACGTGTAAGTTGTAATCCATGAGCCCTTGCGGGTTTCTCCCATATTTTTGGTGGCTCAAGCGTCGTAAATATAACTGCTGATTTATTATGATTATTTATATAAATTAAATTATCATAATTATTATTTAAATTATCATAATTATTATTATGATTAACCTGTCTGTATTCTGTGCGTGTTTTTGTCCCTTCTGTTACTGTTACTTGTCATTTAGCCTCTGAAGAAGATCCTGCTAGGATCGAAACGTCAGGCCAACTTACTTTTACACATTTTATTACACAGGCTCTCTAGTGGATAAGCAGTTTGCTAACAGTTTTATTTTATTTTTATTATGCTTATTATTATCTTTACATTTGTGTTGTCTCCTTTCAGTTTTCTCGGTGTGTCCCTGGACGAAACAATGGTCAACATATTCATGCAGTACATACCTGGAGGATCAATAGCATCGCTACTGGCAAGGTTCGGGGCACTGGAAGAACCGGTTTTCTGTCGCTATACCAAACAGGTCGTCGATGGCACCGTTTACCTCCACTCCAACAACGTTATCCATCGGTAAGAACCATTCGATAAGCCTCGCTCAAGCTTTTATCACTAAATATCTTACGTCCTTCTCGAACTTTCCAACAAGAGTTAAGTGCCTTTCTTCTTGTTTCGGAGAGTGGCTGTGCAACGCATTGCTGTGCAAAGAAGCAGGGCTTAGTTCATTTGGAAGCAATACTTGATAAACATGAGAGCTTTCTTTCTTCTCTCCATCCCTTGTCTACTAATCCCCTTACATCTATCTCTTTGTGTTCACCATGCTCATTAACCTGTCTGTATTCTGTGTGTGTTTTTGTCCCTTCTGTTACTGTTACTTGTCATTTAGCCTTTGAAGAAGATCCTGCTAGGATCGAAACGTCAGGCCAACGTACTTTTACACACAGCTTAAAATGACGACGGGGCAATAAAGATGGACAATACCAGGGTTTCCACTGTCACAAAAATAAAAAAATAGTTTCCACCCCTGAAAAGAGATAAGAGTGTAAAAAAAAGTGAAAACAAGTTTCTGAACAGTCCTTTCATATTTCATTATTGCTTAATTAAATTAATAAGATTAATGAAATAAATGTTTAAATCGCAAAGCGAGAATCTTTGAACCCTGGGTAGTTTATTACACAAGCTGGAGAGATGTAGAACAGACTTTTTACAAATAAGCGATCTATATTTCCAATATTTTATGAGAAACCAAATTCAGTAACCTCTAAACCTGCTATCTGTTCACTCTGGTAAATTTTACCCAAAAAGACATGGGGAAAAAGGTCATTGAATATTTTTTCCAGGGAATGTTGTGTGGGAATCTGGAAGGTTTTTGCCAATAGTGTGGTTGGTACAGCATGTTGTTGCTAGGTTACACTCCTGAAATTTAACCCAAAACCAAAGAAGTACAGACGTGTTCTGTGAAAAAAAAAGGACATTGAATTTCTTAATTAAATGTCTAGGGAAGACAATGCATGCTACCCTGGAAAGTTTACCACAAGCTTGTATAGGTGTAGGAGACCAATTTGATTTGGGGGGGGGGGGGAGGGGCTGTAACGACTTGCCCCAAAATATATAACCAAAATTTGTTGCGCGCTTCGCGCTTGTTCAACTTGTTAATGTGCATATCATATAGGCATGCATCAGTTATTACATCCCATGCCAATTATACATACAATCATTTGCCGTGTTATTACCCTTTCATTTTGGTTATAATTTGGGGGGGAGTCGTTACATTAATAATGATAATAATAATATAAGTTTAACCATTGAAAAACACATTGCAATTTATTTTCTTTCAATAGGTGCCCGAAAAAATTCTCAGCATATTGCCCAAATTTTCACATAAATATTTTTTTTCGGGGGCTGTAGCCCCAACCCCCCTCCCCCGCCTCCTACGCCTATGCCAGCTTGGTAACAGTTTTGGTAATCTTACTCAGTACTTTATCGACACGGTATTATATATATATCACTGTCTCTCTTCCCTTTTGCTCTTTCAGATTTTAAAGACTGTATTATACCATTTTCACTATTTATTTATTTATTGATTTTATTTTTTTTTCATTCAGGGATATTAAGGGAGCCAACATCATGCTGATGTCCAACGGCGTCATCAAACTAATCGATTTCGGATGCGCCAAGAGACTGTGCATCCAGATCAGCCAAAGCCAGAATTTACTGAAATCGATGAAGGGAACACCTTACTGGATGTCACCGGAGGTCATCATGGAGACAGGACATGGTGTTAAGTCAGATGTTTGGTAAGAACACCACTTGCCTTAGCCCTGCCCTTTTCCTCTCTTCTCCCCCTCCTCCTCCCTCTCCCTCCCCCAAAACCTCTTTGCCCCCTCAAGATCCCAGGTCCTTGTATACTTAAGGATCTAACTGAAAAGAACAATATCCACTATGTAGATAGACAGAAATCAATAGGACCATTTTCTGATAATAATGATAATAATAATTAGTTTTATATACCGCAGAATCCAACCTAAAGTTTGCTCAATGCGCTTTACAGATGTGTGTAGCATTAAGAAAATAAGTAAGTATTAATAGCACGTTTGAATTGTTCAAGTTAATCAATTTACCTCATATGGACTGGCAGCGAATTCCATAAGTGCGGGGCGGAATAGCAGAAACTGCGATCACCAAAGGTTCTCGTGCACTTGACTACTTGCTAATAATTAAAAATTTTACTTTGTGGGTTTGCATATTAAAATACTTTCACCATGAAATTCCCATTTGAATGAAACAACACTACAAAAGTTGATCAAAATCTCAAATTTCACATTACGTGACTTTGTCAATTATGTACAGGTCTGGGGATACGCCAATTTTCTAACGGATTGTGAATTGTGTTTGAATGCTCTCAAAGTTGTCTTGTGTAAAAATGCTATGGCTCCTGGCTCTAAGAAACAGCTACACATCTTTGCTCACTTGTGTAAATCTCCTATTCTGAGATTTGTTTTCAAACCTTCAAAAATTCACACAATGCAGATATGAAATTGTTGAATTAAGTATATATTTAAAATCAGTTGCAGATGGTATTTCTGCTAATCTGATTTGATCTGTAATCTGGCGCTTAAATAAATATGATAAATTATAAGAAACGGTTGTGAATAAGAAAAGTGGAGCTAATAATAAACAATAATGACAATAATCAATTACCTACAAGAATACATAATTTTACACAAAATCAATAATCATTGAACAGAATAAATTCTCAAAGCAAATATCATTAAACACATTTCATTATGTGACGTAAAATAAGACCGTACCTTTCATACACAAATTCATTCTTAAATTACACATATATGATACGTTAAATCAAAGAGGTTTAAGGAAAAACAACTTACATGAAACTTTTGACTCTAATCCTTTACAAAACAAATATACGTCAATCATCATCAATCGTTATCGTTACTGTGAATCAATTAATTAGAATAACCAGAAGCAAACAGAATACAGGCTAATTTAAACCAAGGACACAACTCACACGCACGACGATAT
This sequence comes from Apostichopus californicus, assembly GCA_020650975.1. Taxonomy (NCBI): domain Eukaryota; kingdom Metazoa; phylum Echinodermata; class Holothuroidea; order Aspidochirotida; family Stichopodidae; genus Apostichopus; species Apostichopus californicus. The sequence continues at coordinate 14,325 of JAIPMN010015110.1, forward strand.
GCGCAACAATGACGCACAACGCAAAACACATCGTGACACACATCGAAACGATTGGAAACTCATTTTACAACTTGTATTTTGCAATTTGCCTAATTTGCATAAAATTTGGCAATGAGATATCTGATCAAATTATTCACTGCTGTATTCCCAGACTTTCCATTTCTATTGTCTGTTGATGGCTTTCTTAATGAAGAAAAATATCATTTTCTGCTGGTAGTTGCTTCCCTGCTGTTTTTACATTGTTGTTGTAGGATGATAGTAGGAGTTTACTTACATCAAAAAGGAGTTTAACCCCTGGTCGACCTCGTGAGAGGTCCTACGGGAGATAATAAGATTATTTTTTATAGAATAGACACTTTTCTTATATTTTATTCTTGGGAAAGTTGTCTATTGTTCAGTCAGGGAGTTGCTGGTAAGTGAAGTCTTTACTTACATGGTGACATGGTGTGCATTTAGTACAAGAAACAATAAACACTTGGTCAGTGGCAGAGCTATGGGTATTGGTCCGGGGGGGCGAGAATGGTCAGAAGGGGCGCTTCGACACTATCTAAGCGGAGCGCCACCACAGGTTGGCGCGGAGTGTACAGAAATTTTTGAGTAAAGATACTCCCTAGATTGCCAGAATGACCCTTTCCAACCCTGGTTAATTTGCAGATAAAGAAAGAATAAATAGGTGTCATCACCATTTTGTCAGAAAATTACACCAACAAAATGTGACAAATATCAATAGGTAGATGAGAGCCCAATAAAAAAGTCAATAATCGCGAATAAGTAAAAAGTGGTAAAAAGCTGAAAAGGGCGCCAGCAGTCCATTTGAGTCCGTCAGGGGGGGCATCCGCCCCCCCCCCCTGACTGTATGGATGCTCCGCCACTGCACTTATATTACTATCACTGCACTGTATTATCAAATCACCATCTTTCTTTTGACACATCTCCTCCTAATAGGAGCATCGGTTGTACCGTGATGGAGATGGCAACCAGGAAGCCACCCTGGGCCGAAATGCCACCGATGTCTGCCATCTTCGCCATCGGTGCTGGAGGGCCGGTCCCGCAGCTAGGGGAGACATTCTCGTCAGATGCCAGAGGCTTCGTCGATCTCTGTTTGACTAGGTAAAAACATGATATTCAAACATGCCCATCCTGTCAAGTACAAATGCTTTGAAGCACAAGATTGAAAGGCTAGTTTAATTTATGATATGAAAAAAAATCCCCCAAGTGGGTGTGATAACATACTTTAACTTCTCCTTTTACAGATTTATGTTTCAGGAGATTTTTTGGGGGGAGTACAAAAAATGTCACTCTTTTTTCAATTTTGTTTTTGCTCAATTTGCCCATTTCCAGGGATCCCGATGACAGGGCGGCTTCGCTGGAACTCTTGCAGCATCCGTTTCTGAAGAATCGAAGGGAGAGGCGGAGGGACTCTCGTCTACACAGTCGAACGTCCCTCTCAAACTTTGAGGAGGGAATCATGTTCAAGGAGCAACCCATTTTGAAGGAAACCATAGAAAAACCAAGAAAGAGGAGAATATTTGAGGATTTTGAGTGATGAAAATTGAGATAAATAATTCCCTTATTTATCTTAACGTCACATTCCAAAACTTCCAAGTTTGCCGACAGCTATTTTTTAATACTATTAGAAAGTGCAAGAGAGTAAAGAAAGTGAAAGAATTTGATCTAATTATTTCAAAATGGAATAAATAATCAATTTATTCTGGATGTGAATTTATTATTTTGCATGATGGTGGTGGGGGTGAGTGGAGTTTTAACCATGTGCTATTAACTTATGCTGTATTAGCCCCAAATATGCTAGATATTCAAATATGGTCACCTTTGGTCATATCTGTAGTGTAGGAACCATTCTGCCTCACTTGCCTAAAAACTGAAAGGCTTTTAGTTGCGAAGGAAACGACCAGTGTGGCCTTGGTGCTACATAGAGTTTCAGAACGTATTTATTATCTTATTTGTATTTTTCCATCATGTGTAACACCGGTCATAGACATGTTATCAACGTTCAGGGGTGCTGAGAATGTGGTAACATTACAAAATGGTGCAGTTAAGGTTACCTTAGTGCCCTGGCCAAGTTCTTTCAACCAGTATATTGTGACATTGATAATTCCATCAGCTAGCTAGTGAAAGGATTTTTTAATCATGGAGCAACGAAAGGTCATTTATTCTATTTTGCTCAGAATTTTTTTTTTTTTAAAGTGCAGAGGGAACATTTTCAATTTTTTTCATTCTCTCTTCGATACACATTTCTTCCGTCCAGTTACTCTCTTTCTTACTTTGGCTCCTCTTCCTAGGTTTTTACTCTATTTATATATATATATATTGCCCATTTTCTATACTTTTGTACAATTTAATACTTCTTGACCAAAAGATGAAGTGCCTACGTGTCGATATGTTTCCCTTTCAAAAAACTTGCCAAACTGTAAGTTTTTTTGTATGTCATTTTCAACAAAATGATCATGTTTATGCATATTTGTGAATTTACTGACTATTGAATACCATCTTTGCTATTAAATTCAAAACAAAATAAACCCAGAAAGGCTCATGCAGCTGGGAAATTATCATGTTAAATTGTCATGGAGATACCATGGAGAAAAAAAAATGTCAACCTTTTTGCATTGACAAGCAATTTGTAATTTTCCATCTCTCATAAACTGTTCATATTTTTTCCAGTATTTATTGATGAAAAAACCATGATTTCGAGGAAAATTAAGAATTTCCGGGGTTTACCGTTCCCCTCTCCTTGTAAATCATTCCTTCAAGTTGCTTTTCTTAATATTCATTCTCTGCAAATAATAGCCGTCCATTCGAAAAACACTTGGTGATAATAAAAATCATGACTTTTGTAAAATTATGTAAAATAAATTCCAACCATTTTAATTGTAATTGATACATGTCTGTATAGATGTCATTCATGTAACTTTTGTCAATGATTTCGAAACTTTCACGTGTTTCACGTCCACAGTTGCACTGTGGTAGCAATTGTCCTTAAAAGAAACAGTGGCGTAGGAAAGTACTTTTGAGTGGGGGGGCTGAAGACTGATGGCCGGCCTGGGGGAGGGGTCTTTTTTTTGGATTTTTTTTGCATTTCCAGGTGGCCTCAGATGCAATTTGGTGCAATATAGCACACTCCAACACTCCATTTTGTAAATAATTTTGCATTTTCACCTGGCCTTAGATGCAATTTGGTGCTCCAAATGAGATTTTTTTTCTCATTTGGAAATGAAAAAGGGGTTTTCTGACTTGCGGAGCGGGGGGCGGAATGATACTTCCGCCCCACCATATTTTTCACTGGGGGGGGGGCTGGCGCCCCCCAGCCCCACCGGTTCCTACGCCCTTGAAAAGAAATGTAACATTCTTAACGAAATCAGATGGACATTTTCTGAAAAGGTTGAGGAAAAGAAGTGTAGGGAAAGATTAACATGGCTGTAAGTCGAAGTTTTGAATTGAATAAAGCATCATGGCTGATAAATGTAACAAATGTAACACACTATGTAAAAGTGACAACCGTTAATCAGTATAAACTATAGTGTGTTATAACCCCGTAACACATGTAAGAGTGTCAGCAGATGCTACTGTGGACAAACTACTAACGGACGAATTCATTACTCAAAGACTGTTTCAACTAATGACTGGTTAGGAGTCTAAACAACTGTCCCTGTGTTTGACTAGTATTTTACCTTGTGAAGATGATTTAAATTGCAGATTTCAAGCGACTTGCAGTTAATTGTCATCCTTGCACTTGTTGTTAAAATGTGGACCAAACTCTTGGCGAAAAGGCCTTTAGAGTACAGTCAATCATTATGCATAGGAATGTGTGTTTAGTATTTTCTGTTTGTAAGTTCGTTTCAGTAGATTTCAAGTACTGTTACAATAGCATTGAATAGAAAGCCATGCGTGAATTAAGGAAAGAACTTAAATGGTTCGTACCGAAGAAAGCTTGTTATTGGTTGTGTTTTTCAAGTTTTTGTCGGTAGTATACAGTTTCTCTCCAGTTTGTATAACGTGCTTATTTATCGACTATCCTTGCTCTACAACAGTGATTGTGTAAATGACTCAATGCTTCTTCAGATAATGGTCAAGGCATTGTATAGTTGAAGACCCAAGATCTGAGGCCAGATCTTGGTTCGTCAAAACCAACTTTATCTGTAAAATTAGTACATTTAATGTCAAAAGGCAGTTAGTTGTGTGCTCCATTAAGTGTGTCTTTTAAATATCATATTCATTAACATGTGCTTGCCTTATTGAGAAAAAAATGTGTATTTTCCAAACATTATTTTTAAACAGTTTCTAGATTGTTGTACAAACGTCTTCTTTTTGTATTTTTACTTTCAATTTTTTATTTTGAATTTGTGTGTAGAATTTTCGTTTTATATGTATATGAATGAACATAAGTAATGATAATAAAAACTAATCAAAGTGTGGAATAGATGCGTTACAAAATACAAACATTTCTTTTAAGGAATTGATATGATAACAGCAGTGGCGGAGCGTCCATACAGTCAGGGGGCGGATGCCCCCCCCCCCCCTGACGGACTGAAATTTTTACTACTTTTTACTTATTCGAGATTATTGACTTTTTTATTGCGCTCTCATCTACCTATTGATATTTGTCACATTTTGTTGGTGTAATTTTCTGACAAAATGGCGATGACACCTATTTATTCTTCATTTATCTGCAAATTAGCAAGGTCCGGAAAGGGTCATTTCCGGCGATCTAGGAAGTATCTTTACTCAAAAAATGTCTGTACGCTCCGCGCCAACTTGTGGTGGCGCTCCGCTTAGATAGTGTCGAAAGCGCCCCTACAGACCATTCTGGTCCCCCTGACCAATACCCCTAGCTCCGCCACTGGATAAAAGTTCATGCATGGAAGCGATGCTTCGTATTCTGAAGAAGAGATTTGTCATATTACAGGACGTTCCCTAACAGCCGATTCACACAGAGATTACAGTAGCTACTGTAAATCTTAAAGTTTTGTACCACATTAAATACTGGATTGTGCTGACAAATCTGATAAATCGGTAGCATGTGCTATTAGGTTTACAGTAAGAACTGAGGATATTTGTAATTCCAACAAATCCCAAACAACTAGTTTTGTTGGAATTACACATATCCTCACAGTTCTTACTGTAATCCTAATAGCACATGATTCTACCGATTTATAGCACGATCCAGTTTTTACTTTGGTACAAAACTATAAGATTTACAGTAGTAAGTAACTGTGTTCTCTGTGTGTATCGAGTGTCCCTTAAGCTTACTATATTTTATGATGTGTAAAAAGGAAGTTGGCCTGACGTTTCGATCCTAGCAGGATCTTCTTCAAAGGCTAAATGACAAGTAACAGAAGGGACAAAAACACGCACAGAATACAGACAGGTTAATGAGCAGGGTGACCACAAAGAGATAGATGTAAGGGGATTAGTAGACAAGGGATGGAGAGAAGAAAGAAAGAAACCAACAGGGGAAGAGGAGAGGTAGGAGATAAACAGTGGAGGGACAAAGA